>JAFEMH010000001.1:1272500-1535000 GCA_022495995.1 Adenophora triphylla var. japonica
ACCTTCATTTTGTGGGGTTTTGGGTATTTTGGAAATTGTAGGGAATTGATGAGAATTCTGGTTTTTCACGTAAAATAGGCCGAACGGCCTAACTATCAATTTCAGGGGTATTTTGGTCTTTTCACCTCTGAATTTGATTGATGGGGATGGGGGAGGCCATGCATGCGTGCCATGTGTCCCTGTGAGTCATCGAAGCTAGGGTTTTTGTCCCGTTATTCTCAATTTTGACTGTTTTCTAAATAACTGTCCGATAAATGTCCGAAACGCCCCCTGTAAGTACCCAAATCTGGATCGTCAAAATCCGTTAAAAGTTAACCGAAATCCGTTAACTGACCCGCTCCAGGTTAACCGGAACCCGTTAAACTCCCTGTTCTCAAGTCAACGAGACGTCCCGGGACTGCCCCGTTAAACTCCCTGTTCGGACATTTTCCGGACAGTTATTTAAAAAACGGATAAAACCAGGAATAATGGAACGAAAAACCATGCCCTGGTGAGTCACAGGGGCACGTGGCACACATGTCACAACCCTCTTGTCAACATCAATCAGATTTTAGAGTGAAAAGACCAAAATGCCCCTGAGATGTTGTCACAGTCCGTCCGGACTGCTTTACAGGCAAAACAGAATTGCCAACAGGTCCTCCCATTTTCCAAAATACCACAAAACCCCCTGAAATTCAGTTTAAGTTCGTCCGAACTCTTTTGCATTTTCACCCTATAAATACAGAGGGCTGTCAAACATTTTGAAAGAGGAAAAATTTAATCCATTTTCACCATTAGCCACGGCATAAGCAGTTTCAACTCTCCCCCGAGCCCCGTTTTGTCTCGATTTGCGTGAAAACCTCGTATTTCAACAAAACACGAACCAAACAACCTCGAAACACCTTTCCAAACATTAAACTGTATCCCGTATACGTCCACCGAGCCAAAAGAGTCAACCCCCTAGCCATAGGTAACACTCTTTCTCCCTAAACACTCGTTCCATCTCGGTTTACGTGCTAGTCGCTACAACCATTTCGGACAAAAGTCATTGAAATGTAGACGTCACCGTCAACGGGGTTCGATACGTTTTAGTCCAAGATCCTCTTCTCTTCCCGTAAGTGTGAATGTGTGCCCCAAATTTTGTGTATTGGAAATTCACGCGAGTTTGAAGACATCCGGTTTAATTTGAAAAACGGAGTCGCCACGCCATTTTGATTACCTCAAAACTTTGAAAAAAAGGTTTTACGGGTTCGGAGGTTAAGTTACTCCTTGGGAAGAACAGATCGTCGTTCACCCAAGGTGCCTTGCCGGAGCAAGTCTCCCAAGATTTCATTAATCGTGCTTGCTTGCGTGCTTTCTTGTGTGCATGTGTTTGAAAATAGGGGGGGGGGGGAATGTCCCAAGTCGTCTTCCGGACGTACAAACCATTTATTGGTTGTCGCTCGGGATTCCTTGGAATTTTATGTATTCGGGATTATGATCCCGTCCTCATCTTGGACTTGTGATCATTGCATTTTTAACCTCGGGACTTTGCATGATCGAGAGAATGACTCTCTTTATAGTCAAAGATGAGGTTCTTTAGAAAAGGAGGGTCCTTAGCCCATCAATCCTACACTTTAAGACGGTCGAGCTCATATAGATGCTTCATACTCATCTTAAGTGATAATCGGAGATATAGGGTTCAAGGTTGTCCCTTTCTAAAGAGATAATGAAACATTTATGGAAGAAACGATGTAAAGATAGGATCTTTACACCGGTCCGTTCCGAGGTTGCTAATGGGGACGTGGGGGAATGCATGTAAAAATGACATTTTAGTAAAAAGATGACATTTTGGGTTGCAAAGGATGCTTTTGATTGTAAAATGGTGCTTTTTAATTTAAAGAAATGATTTTTATGCAAAGGATGCAATTTTATGGAAAAAATAGCATTTGAGGTACAAATGATGCATAAAGATGTTATTTTGAAAGCAAAAGATGCATTTTTATGTATGAAAATGAGTTTTTGGGTGCAAAGGATGCATCTTTAATGTGAAAAGAGATTTTGAATGCAAAGGATGCAATTTTTATGCAAAAAGAATGATTTTAATGCATGAAAATGGGCTTTAGGTGCAAAGGATGCACCTTTATGTATGAAAATGGTATTTTAATGAAAAGATGTCGTTTTATGTATGAAGAGACTATCTAAATTGCAGATAGACATCAGATTATAGCATGATGAGGGTTAAAATCAGATTACAGCTTGAAAATATGAAGTTTCTGCAAACTGGCCATGTTTGTCGCGTGACATAGGCTGCCTATGTCGCGTGACATAACTAGCCACTTTGCAGAGACCTTCCGACTGGGATTTGCAGAGGTATCAAGGCACCAATATGGCCAAGTTACTTCATAAACAGATCTCAGAGAGCAAGTTTGTCAATGGTGAACACTTCAAGAGGGTGTGGATATGCGGGATCCACACTCATCTCGAGTGTTCATGCAAAACCAAGTCAAGCCGGAGCTTTTGCATGAAATGATATGGAAATAGATATGGATCTAAGCAATATAACAATAAATCATGCACCTTTAATCAGAATACAACATTATTAACGCATTTAGCATAGAGATTTCACATATAATGAAGATAGGGGAAGGAAAAGGGTAGAAAATCGTTACCCTTGAAGACCACGACTCCCTATATCAAGTTAGATATAGGAGCCTTCAAATCAGCAACCTCCGGGGCTGGGATTGAGTCTTGGTTCAATGAGAACCTTTAGTTCTTGATGTGTGTGGGAAGTGTGTGTGTGTGTATTGGTTGAATGGTTGGTGATTTGGAGGGTTAGTGTGTGTTTTAGGGGGTATGTGAGGAGAGGGGATGCTTCTGGGCGTATTCCCTGTAGAGGGGGACTGAGGGGTGAAGGAGAGGTGCCTAAAATGAGAGGTGAAGGCCTCTATTTATAGGCTGCCTGCATGGGCTTATTATGTGGCACGACATAACAAGCCATAACCGCTTTCCTTCTAGAAACATGCAAGGTGGCAAGCTTCTAGAAGTCTTCATGGCCTATTATGTCGCACGACATAAATAGCCACATGCAGTTCCTTCTAGAAACATGCAAGGTGGCAGCCTTCTAGAAGGTTTTTTGGTATTTAAGAAAAACGTGTTTCTTTGGCTCCAAGCAGTCCCTTCACCCTTTAGGTGGTTTGGAACAGTTTCGGAATTGTTCCGGAACTCTAGGAAAATCCGGGGGAATGCCAGAAAAATTACCGGAATTGCCCGGAAAATTAACCGGAAGGCATGAGCCAGATTTGGGTACTTACAGAAGCCCCTCGGCAACGTCACTTGCAGGGCAAGTGGGGTTGTCGATAGAAAAGGATCCGATCTGGCGAATGCCGAGACGGATTGGGTGACCAAGTTGGTCGAGTGGCTGAACTTTTTATGAAAGGCTACCTACGTATCCTGAGTGGGAATCAAGCCATAATCGTAGTTCGAAATCCACCGGGGAAAGGGGGCGTCATATGTGACAAATTGGCTGAACCTACAAGAGGCTACCTACGTATCCCGGAGGAATCAAGCCAGGTCGTAGTTCGAGATTTTACTGAATCGAAATGTTATTCTTTCATCTTGGAATAACGGAGATCGAAAGAGAGCGAAATGTTATTCCTTCAATCTGGAATAGCGGAGATCGCGAAAAAGGTCGAAATGTTATTCCTTCACCTTGGAATAACGGAGATCGAAAGAGAGCGAAATGTTATTCCTTCACCTTGGAATAACGGAGATCGAAAGAGAGCGAAATGTTATTCCTTCACCTTGGAATAACGGAGATCGCGAGAGAGGTCGAATGTTATTCCTTCACCTTGGAATAACGGAGATCGAAAGAGAGCGAAATGTTATTCCTTCACCTTGGAATAACGGAGATCGCGAAAAAGGTCGAAATGTTATTCCATCACCTTGGAATAACGGAGATCGAAAAAGAGCGAAATGTTATTCCTTTAATCTGGAATAACGGAGATCGCGAGAAAAGTCGAAATGTTATTCCTTCACCTTGGAATAAAGGAGATCGAAAAAGAGCGAAATGTTATTCCTTTAATCTAGAATAACGGAGATCGCGAGAAAGGATGGATTTTATAGAGAAGTAGGAAGGACTCAATAATTTTTGTAAAGAAAAGTGGGACGTACCCGATAATTTTTTGCAAATAAAGTGGGACGTACCCTGATCATTTTTGTAAAGCAACGGGACGTACCCGATCATTTTTGTAAAGAAACGGGACGTACCCGGTAATTTTGTAAAGAAAGTGAGAAGGACCCTAGGGTTTTTCTAAATATGTTGAGAAATGGAATTGAGAATCCTAGGGACAAAATAATAAAATGAACCACAGGGGTAAATTTGTAAAATAGGCCACAGGGCATTACGACACTATCGAGGAGACAGGGGTAACTAAAGTTTGGAAAAAACTTGAGTGTACTTCTCAATCTGTGATAGAGGTAGCTAAAGTTGGATTTTTGACAATTAGGAAACTGTCGCCTGGCGTTATCTCATTATAAAGGAAATAACGGAGGCGCTTTTTTGGGAGAAAATGTTATCATTAGCAATTGGCACGTTACTTGAGCCTAGGGGTGATTTTTTTTCTTGGAAACATGGTAGGGACTGGGTCTGGATTTACATATGGAATGTGTTTGGAAATTGTTTAAGACGGGTTTCAAGCAGGTGGGGTCGTATCCCTTGGGTGCGGGTCGAAGGCTAGCTTGGTTCTTTGAGATGTTGTCAACGTGGACTAGAATTCCTTCTTGGGCTGAGACTGGGTTTAAACCTCGGGTCTTGATTAAGGTCCTTTTCTTAAACTCTGGCGCTTGAAGGCGATGCCGATGTGCTTTTATAACCAAAGCAGATGTTGAAGTGACCAAACCTCTCTTCTAGGGATGGATGTGACTTATCGGAGCCCCGGTCTGAGGAAAAAACTTTCTGCAAAGCCCCATGTCTTACTAAAGCAGGGAAAGATTCTTTCATTTGGAAAAGCCCCGGTTGAATGAACTGAGTAGGCGAAGTGACTTGGCGAAGCCCCAGTCTGGTGACCTAGCAAAAATTCCAATCTAATTGGTACTGCGAACGTGATCCTGGGGTTAATCTGACCAAGACTGAATCCATCTAGGGACCTAGTGAAGAACTCGATGCGAACCCCAAAAATGGCTAAAGAAGCCCCAGTTTAAAGGAATGGCTTGGCAAAGACCCAACTTTGAAGAGTTCCAAGGCAGCCCTAATGCGAATTGTAGCAGAAGAGGGAAAACCTATCCTTTTTTCTTACTTTCTTATTTCCTTTAGTCGCTCAGTCAACCTTAGGAAGATGTGAAAGGAAAGATTTTAGAAATGTATACATGCAGGGGCATATTTTTTCGAAAGGTGGGAATAAATCCCGATTTTGTGTTATTTTGATGGCCTTATTCGATGTAGGCACAAAAACTCGCTTTGGGTTTGACTCTTTTGAGAGAGTATAAGCGTAGAAAGGTTGGTAAAAGTGTATGGAAGCCCCTGCTGACAGAAAATCAGTGTTTAGCACTATCTTTCCTAAGATGTAGAAAAGGAAGACTTGTCAAGACATCTGAAAACTTGTTTTATTTACAATGATCACAAGATTGCTTAAAACCCTTTATTAATGTTCGGGTTATTCAACCACTAATCTCGATATGAAAAAACATTCTTATTAGTCATGAGGAGAAAGTCAACCAATGTCACGGATCAAGGTTGGCTGGTGTGAAAGAAAGGTTTGTGTACAGGAAGGTCATTGATGAGACCGGGTTTTCTGGGATTTGACTGTGTCTATGGGAGAGGTCATTTGATGAGACCGGGTTTTCGGGAATTTGAATGTGTTTATGACCGGACCATTGCTGGTTGCCTACGTTCCCCTCATTGTGAGGAGCTCAGGTCGCCGTAGTTCGGCCTTGGCCGGACTGCTTTGGGAAATGGGATTTGTGGTTCCTTTAGTGAAAAGGCTCGGATGAGATGATGAGGCGTGGGCCTCGGGATGATCCCTTGACCAAGTCATTCTTGGACGGCTGCTTCTGATTGCTTCCTCTTTCATTGGGGGAGAAAGGATTTACACGTTCCTACAGGCTTATGAAATGCTTCTGGCTTTGCTTCGACTGCCCCATTGTTATCGACAACTTTCATTCTCTGAGCTTTGATTTTGCCTGTCCGTCAAGCTTTTGATTGGCGGTGCTGGGTCCTTGGCCTCATTCCTTTTTTTATATATGTGCAACCCTGTTTTTTGCCTAGACTGTCCCTTTACAAGGTTTTTAGCCTAGCTAGGTATTACTCTTTTTGCACTACATTTTTTTCTTTTTTTATGTGCAACCCTGTCTTTTGCCTAGACCGCCCTTTTTTGGGATTTTCAGTCTAGCTGGGCATTACTCTTTTTGCACTAAGATTTTTTTCTTTTTTTTTTTCTTTTTTTTTTGAAGCACCTGAGGGCCAAGGCGAGCCCCTGCTTGAACTTTCTTGATACCCTTGAGGTCTAAGGCAAGCTCCTAGGTTGTTGTCGACATGGGGTCAATCTTTCGAAGCTGAGTGGCCTTTTGTTGTCTCTTGACGATGCCGCCGTTGTTGACTTGGTCAAGGTGATGGTGAGGACATGGTTTGGGAAGTGTATGGCCTGACGAAGGATTTTGTGATGTAAGGAAAGTGTATGGCTTGATGAAGGCCTTCTGTGGGGTAAGGAAAGTGTATGGGGAAGGCATTAGTTGACTTTCTCACACTGATTAATCAGAATGTTAGTTATTTCGAGAGATTATTTGTTGAGCAATGCAAGTGATCGTATAAAATAAGACCATTTCATTAAATGTAATGTAGGTATGCAAATAATGTCTTAAGTCTAGCAAGAAAAGAAGAAGACTCTTTTATAGAAGATTTAAGATTAATTACAATGTCCGAGGAGGACTTGATTGAAAGAGGAAAACACTAGAACCTACGAAGTTGACTGAGAGACTATTTTTTCTTCTTTTTTTTTTCTCTTTTTTTTTTTAAGGATAGGTAACCCCTAGCCTAGCTACTCTTTGCTGGTTGGACTGTCAGGACGCTTGAGCTTTCCATTTTTCTGCTAGCTTCTGAATCCCCTATCGCAGACTGAGGCAGTGATCCGTTACGTGCCCATGATACTGGTGGAAGTGGAGGGATTTGAGGCATGGATCAGCTGGGGCAAGCACAAGTTGTCCAAAGAAATTGGTCGGAAAAGTCACGGGGACTAACTTTGTTGACTGAGCATATTGCTGGAAGGAAGTGAACCTGGGAGGACTTCGAGGGATATTGGGATCTGTTTGGGAGGATTCAAAGCTGGGTCTTATCTGAGGAGGCGAGGGCGTTGGAGCCCTGATGGCTTGGGATGTTGGAAAGGACTGACAAGGGGTAGTCCTTGGTAAGGGATCATATGTGGATAGAGGAGGGCATTAGTTATAGACTGGGGGAGCTGAGATGGCTGCTTCTGGAGTCTCATCTTCTACCATAACCAGGGAACCATTGGGCTCAACCACTATCTGAACCCCATCACGACGGAGCGCATCTATGAGCATGGCTTGCTGTTCATCATGGACCTTACAACTGTTTTCCAAGGCTAAGGCTAGCTTTTCTTCCCTAGTCATCTGGTTACCCAAACCACTGCTGTTCTCTGTCAAATCGGCCATTCTGACTCTCTGGACTGACAAAGCTGAGGATTCTGGCGAACTGTCTGAGGATTCTGAGCTAACAAGCTGCTGACCCGGTATTCTCACCTACTTCTTTCTCCCTGCGGGAAAGGGATAGGAGAGGTTTAGACTTGGGGGTAGACAAGGTTTAGACTCGGGAGTAAGTGTTTAGGGTTGGAGGTAAGTGTTTAGGCTGAAGGCTCAAGTAACATGCACTTATTTGCTTAAGTTTTGCTCAGAACACATTTTCTCCTAATCCTAACTGATCGAAAAAGATGAGACCTTGAAAAGCCAAGATCGAAAATCGGAGATCGGACCGAAAAGGTCTCGATTAGGGATTTGACCATGAAAGGTCAGGATAGGAAAATAGGAAATTGGACCGAGGGGGTCTCGATTAGGGATTTGACCATGAAAGGTCAGGATAGGAAAATAGGAAATCGGATCGAGGGGGTATCGATTAGGGATTTGACCACGAAAGGTCGGGATAGGAAATCGGACCGAGGAGGTCTCGATTAGGGATTTCAGAGACAAGACCATGCAATTATGATTACATTAATTGTTCAAGTTTACTTAAAACAATGTCTTTTATTTATTTCTATTTGGTTGGAAAAGGGGATTTGCCCTTCTTTTTCGCAACTACTCTAGATCCTGGATCAGTGGGTTCCGTCACTACGTCTATAAGCCCCTCGTATTCCACCTGTATTTCGACCTCCCAGGTGGATGCCCGGCGAGGGTCCTATAGGGCACGCGGATCCCACCGACCGAGAGTAAAGAACGCTCCTAACGGGTCTAGCGGGTCATAGGAACTTTCAACGCACGAGCGATGCGGATTATAGTCAAGGCAATACCGGGAAAGTCTCGTCATTCTGCCTTAACGAAATTTTGGCAGAGTTTCGCTTGCGCGATTGACGTTTTGACTTTCGGTAATGTCCGAGAAGATAATAGGCATGGGTCGGGCGACAAAATCCGGATGACGCAGTATCACATTGAACTTCGTTGCATATGCCGGGCGTGAGTCAGAATCGGAGTCAATGCCGGGTCAAGATCTTGCCAATTTTTCCTTGTCGGAATTTTGGCAGAGCTTCGCTTGAGCGAAAGATCTTTGGATTTTTTTGGCAAAGACTCGGTCTTGACTCTTACGCATTCCGTGCAGGTCAAGGTCAAAGTCAATGTCGGAGTCAAGGTTCTACCAATTTTTCCTTGTCGGAATTTTGGCAGAGTTTCGCTTGAGCGAGAGACCTTGACTTCCGTTATGAACTAAGGCTTGACCTTTACGAGGGTATGCAACTGGGCTATATGACACGGACTAGACCAAAAACCAACAAAAAAGTCACGGTTTTTTTGAAACGTGTGACACGGACTGTGCATTGGTCGACACTGGCTGCCATGGGGAGGTTGGAATGATTCCGTGCGCGCCCGGGAGCATCGTAAGGCTGTCCGTGATTGCAGCTGGAACCACCCCGAGTTTGAAGGACGTGCGTGCAAAGTGTACAGGATATATCAGGTGCGCGTAGTGTGCGGTCTCCTAAAAATGTTCCTTTTTGAGTTAAAACAGAGATTTTCATAAATGTGTTTTAAAGG
This sequence comes from Adenophora triphylla var. japonica, assembly GCA_022495995.1. Taxonomy (NCBI): domain Eukaryota; kingdom Viridiplantae; phylum Streptophyta; class Magnoliopsida; order Asterales; family Campanulaceae; genus Adenophora; species Adenophora triphylla. Next base: position 1,281,705 of record JAFEMH010000001.1, read on the forward strand.
AATGATTTTTCGGGACGGGGGAGAATGCAAATGCTTAAGCACGTAAATTTTTCTGGGAGCCCCAGGCCACCATGGAGCTGAGTAGCCCCAAGCTGCTAGGACTGCCAGATTAACCCTGATTTTTCCTGGTGGAATTGCCACTGAGGTCGCCCGGTCAGAATCCAGGGAGGATTAAGCCGTACGACTGCATGGATCAATTTTCAAGGTTCCACTCCTTTGCTATTTTTCGGGTTGTTTCCCATTCAAAGTATGCACAAATCCCCAAGATGCAAATGATGCAATGCAAGGTAAAGAAAGCAAGCACGATTAATGAAATCAGCGATGGGAGTCTAACCCGCTCAAAGGGAAAAGCTTTCTTTTATTTTTTTCAAAATTTTTTTCGAAAAGGGATACTGGTGCGTGGGATTGTTAAACCACCGGTTATCCCAAGCCCCGGGTTAGGGAGCGATACAGGAAGGTTAAGTGGTTTCCATCCATATACCAAGTATCGATTTTTTTTGTTTTGAAAATAAAGCTTTTCTCCTTTGGGATGTCCCCAGCGGAGTCGCCAAACTGTGAATGTGTGCCCCAAATTTTGTGTATTGGAAATTCACGCGAGTTTGAAGACATCCGGTTTAATTTGAAAAACGGAGTCGCCACGCCATTTTGATTACCTCAAAACTTTGAAAAAAAGGTTTTACGGGTTCGGAGGTTAAGTTACTCCTTGGGAAGAACGGATCGTCGTTCACCCAAGGTGCCTTGCCGGAGCAAGTCTCCCAAGATTTCATTAATCGTGCTTGCTTGCGTGCTTTCTTGTGTGCATGTGTTTGAAAATAGGGGGGGAATGTCCCAAGTCGTCTTCCGGACGTACAAACCATTTATTGGTTGTCGCTCGGGATTCCTTGGAATTTTATGTATTCGGGATTATGATCCCGTCCTCATCTTGGACTTGTGATCATTGCATTTTTAACCTCGGGACTTTGCATGATCGAGAGAATGACTCTCTTTATAGTCAAAGATGAGGTTCTTTAGAAAAGGAGGGTCCTTAGCCCATCAATCCTACACTTTAAGACGGTCGAGCTCATATAGATGCTTCATACTCATCTTAAGTGATAATCGGAGATATAGGATTCAAGGTTGTCCCTTTCTAAAGAGATAATGAAACCTTTATGGAAGAAACGATGTAAAGATAGGATCTTTACACCGGTCCGTTCCGAGGTTGCTAATGGGGACGTAGGGGAATGCATGTAAAAATGACATTTTAGTAAAAAGATGACATTTTGGGTTGCAAAGGATGCTTTTGATTGTAAAATGGTGCTTTTTAATTTAAAGAAATAATTTTTATGCAAAGGATGCAATTTTATGGAAAAAATAGCATTTGAGGTACAAATGATGCATAAAGATGTTATTTTGAAAGCAAAAGATGCATTTTTATGTATGAAAATGAGTTTTTGGGTGCAAAGGATGCATCTTTAATGTGAAAAGAGATTTTGAATTCAAAGGATGCAATTTTTATGCAAAAAGAATGATTTTAATGCATGAAAATGGGCTTTAGGTGCAAAGGATGCACCTTTATGTATGAAAATGGTATTTTAATGAAAAGATGTCGTTTTATGTATGAAGAGACTATCTAAATTGCAGATAGACATCAGATTATAGCATGATGAGGGTTAAAATCAGATTACAGCTTGAAAATATGAAGTTTCTGCAAACTGGCCATGTTTGTCGTGTGACATAGGCTGCCTATGTCGCGTGACATAACTAGCCACTTTGCAGAGACCTTCCAGCTGGGATTTGCAGAGGTATCAAGGCACCAATATGGCCAAGTTACTTCATAAACAGATCTCAGAGAGCAAGTTTGTCAATGGTGAACACTTCAAGAGGGTGTGGATATGCGGGATCCACACTCATCTCGAGTGTTCATGCAAAACCAAGTCAAGCCGGAGCTTTTGCATGAAATGATATGGAAATAGATATGGATCTAAGCAATATAACACTAAAGCATGCACCTTTAATCAGAATACAACATTATTAACGCATTTAGCATAGAGATTTCACATATAATGAAGATAGGGGAAGGAAAAGGGTAGAAAATCGTTACCCTTGAAGACCACGACTCCCTATATCAAGTTAGATATAGGAGCCTTCAAATCAGCAACCTCCGGGGCTGGGATTGAGTCTTGGTTCAATGAGAACCTTTGGTTCTTGATGTGTGTGGGAAGTGTGTGTGTGTGTATTGGTTGAATGGTTGGTGATTTGGAGGGTTAGTGTGTGTTTTAGGGGGTATGTGAGGAGAGGGGATGCTTCTGGGCGTATTCCCTGTAGAGGGGGACTGAGGGGTGAAGGAGAGGTGCCTAAAATGAGAGGTGAAGGCCTCTATTTATAGAGTACTTTGCATGGGCTTATTATGTGGCACGACATAACAAGCCATAACCGCTTTCCTTCTAGAAACATGCAAGGTGGCAAGCTTCTAGAAGTCTTCATGGCCTATTATGTCGCACGACATAAATAGCCACATGCAGTTCCTTCTAGAAACATGCAAGGTGGCAGCCTTCTAGAAGGTTTTTTGGTATTTAAGAAAAACGTGTTTCTTTGGCTCCAAGCAGTCCCTTCACCCTTTAGGTGGTTTGGAACAGTTCCGGAATTGTTCCGGAACTCTAGGAAAATCCGGGGGAACGCCGGAAAAATTACCGGAATTGCCGGGAAAATTAACCGGAAGGCATGAGCCAGATTTGGGTACTTACAGTAAGAGAAGTAATCTCGGGTTAAAACGGCGTTCCGGCCCCGTTTCTTTACTTTTATGTCATTTAACGGTCCGGATCGTTTGATCCGTTGAATGTCATTTACTTTACGCAACTTTATGGTCCGAACCGTTCGGTTTGTGATAGTCATTTACAATTCCGGATCGTTTGATCCGTTGAACGTCATTTAAATTACGCACCTTTAAAGTCCGGATCGTTTGATTCCGTTGATACCGCATTTTAAATACTGTCATTTACAAGTCCGAGCAGTTTGGCTCGTGATAGTATTTACTTATCAAAGTCCGAGTCGCAAAATGATTCGTTGATCGCATATCATTTAATGTTTTTTTCCCGTAAAATCGCTAACAATGTAATGCCTGGTTCAAAACCGGAGTTCGACATTCGAACTCTCTTTCAAAACGCGCAAAGTGACATTTGGCATCCAAACTATCATCTGTAAAACTTAAAACCCGACGTTTGACATTCAAACGCTCTTTTCTTAAAAGTTAACATTTGACACTTAAGTTAAAAGTTCAAAACTCGTTAATCGCACCACTTTTCCTAAAAAACTCTAAAACCGACGTTTGTCATTCAAACGCTAGCTTTTTCCAAAAGAATCATAAAATCAACGTTTGACATTCAAACCAAGATTAAGCTTGTCATTCAAACCCCCATTTTCAAAATACAAGCACACACACACACATTTTCGAGAAAGGTAGAAAGACTCGTCATACGAGGCATTTTGGGTGATCTCAAAATACTCTTCCCGAAATGTAACGTGACCTCCGAACCCAACAATCTCTGGTACTAAAAAAGCTTTTTGGCATGTTTTTACTACCAATAAAAATGACACCCTTTTCCAAGCCTTTTCCATGTTTTTGCTACCGATAAAAACGACACCCCCTTTTCTCAAAAAGCCATTTTTCAACGTTTGGGCTCAAAATACAAAACTGCGTGGTGACTCCTCTCCCTCCCGAAAGCGAGGTCCCGAACATCCGCGAAAGACAACCGCTTCGCCGCGCCGCCCGCGCGCGCGAACCCGGGTAATTTCACCCCCGAAAAGTCTCGGAAAGTGCATTTTTCGAGGAAAGTGGTACTTTTACGTGTGATAACGTGTGTTGAGTACACTTTGGTGTCGGGATGCGCGGGGCAGTCCTGGGATGTCTCGTTGACACGGGAATGGGGAGTTTAATGGGTTTTGGATAACCTGGAAAGGGCCAGTTAACGGATTCCGATTAACTTTTAACGGATTTTGACGATTTGGATTTGGGTACTTACACACCCCTTCCTTCCAAATGTTTGCATAGGACGGCAATGATTTGTTTGTTTGCCGCCTCAGCCTGCCCATTACATTGCGTCCTATATACTATCGACATCCAATGTTTCACACTCAATCTCGCACATTCTGCATAAAATTTCTTCCCAAATTGAGTCCCATGATCTGAAACAATTGCCCTTGGCAGCCCATATCTACACCAGATGTTTTCTTGAACAAATTTTATCACATTATCCTCACTGATTGTCGCTAATGCTTTCACCTCTGTCCACTTAGTAAAATAGTCCACCGTGACAACCACGTGCTGGCATCCGCCCTTAGCCTTTGGGAAATGCCCTATAAAATCAATCCCCCACATATCAAATGGCCATGTCGCCACAATTGGGGTCTGCTCAGTTGCTGGCTGTCGGGGAATATTGACGTGTCACTGGCATTTCTCGCACTTCTTGACATAATTTTCAGCATCTTTCCTCAAGCTTGGCCAATAATACCCATGAAATAAAACTTTATCAGCTAATGATCTCGCCCCAGGATGTCCTCCACATACTCCTTCGTGAATCTCAAACAAAACTTTCTGCACCATATTAGGCTCAACACACCTCATGAGCGGCTTTGAAAAAGATTTTCTATAAAGAATTCCGTCTTGGACTGTGAATCTCGGCGAGGTCACCTTTATAAGTTTGGCCTTTTCCTCTTCAAGCGGCAATTCTCCCTTTTCTAAAAATTCTTTCATTTCAATCACCCAATTCTTTTCCGCCTCATTAATCTCCATGATTACCGGCCTGTTGATTGTCGGCATGTCAACGTACTCCACCATAAGCTCACTAATTGAATCATGCATGTCGCTTCCTGTCGACCTGCTCAGAGAATCTGCCCGCGAATTCTCAGCTCAATCAATCTGAATCAAGTCCCAAAATTCAAAACTGTTCAAAATGTTTCTCGCCAAATTACAATACTTCACCAAAATTGGATGCAACACTTCGTACTCGCCTTTCACTTGGTTCACAATCAGCTGGGAATCTGAATGAATAACAATCTTTGTCAGCCTAATATCTCTCGCCAACTCAATCCCTGCAATTAATGCCTCATATTCCACCTGGTTGTTGGAAACCCAAACTTGAACCTTAACGCCTTCTCATACTTGAGCTCTTCTTCAGGAGAGACCAGGGTGATTCCAGAACCACCTCTTTCTTTGGCTGACGAACCATCGACATGCAAAATCTAGCAATCTGGCGACCTATCCTTTTCCTCAATCAGACTGGGCACAACTTTCTTTGCCGCCCTCTTCTTAACTCCCTCCTCAATCAACTCTGCCTGCGACTTTGTAAAAGATGTCTTTACTATGAAATTAGCTAAAGCTTACGCCTTTATTGCCCGGCAAGATTCATATCTTATATCAAACTCAGTCAGCTCAATCGACTATTTCAGCAATCTTCCCGCTGTATCAGGCTGCTGTAAAAATTTCCTCAATTGGGAATAAGTCAACACCACAATCGTGTGCGCCACAAAATAAGCTCTCAATTTTCTCGCGGCAACCACTAACGCATAAACAAGCTTCTCAGCATTAAAGTATCTTGCTTCCACCTCGCTCAACGCCTTCGTACATAATACACCGGCCTCTGAATGCCCCCATCCTCTCTTACCAACACGGAAGCCACCGCATAATCTGATGCCGCCAAATAAACATACAATTCTTCTCCCTCAACCGGGCTACATAATAACAACGGCTTCCCCAAATAAGTCTTCATCTGCTCGAAAGCGGCATCACACTCTTCATCCCAAAAAAATCTCTTCCCGCCTTTCAAAACCTTAAAGAATAGCAAACACCTCTCCGCTGTTCTTGATATAAATCTCCCCAAAGTGATAATCCTCCCATTCAACCTCTGAATCTCGCGAATAGTCTTGGGAGGCGACATAGCCAGGAAGGCTTGAATCTTCTCTGGGTTGGCCTCAATCCCTCTCCTATTCACCAAAAAACCCAAAAACTTTCCCTCAGTCACCCCAAATGTGCATTTTCTGGGGTTCATCTTCATAGAATTTTTCCTCAGATTCTCAAACGTTTCTGCGAGATCCCTCAAATGGTCATTTTCCTTGGTCTTGATCACCATATCATCAATATAAGCTTCGATATTCCGCCCAATCTGCGACTTGAATACCTCATTCACCATTCTTTGGTATGTCACTCCTGCATTTTTTAATCCAAACAGCATCATCTTGTAGCAAAAATTTCCTTTCGGCGTTCTGAAGGCTGTTTTCGCCCTATCCTCCTCGACCATTTTAATCTGATAATATCCCGAGTAAGCATCAATGAAACTAAAAACTTTGTGGCCGATAATCGAGTCAACCAACTTATCAATTTTGGGCAGCGGGTAACAATCTTTGGGGCAAGCCGTATTCAAATCCGTAAAGTCTATACATATTCTCCATTTCTTATTCGACTTTAACACCATAACAGGGCATGCCATCCAGATTGGATACTGGATCTTCTCAATGATTCCCGCCTTCAACAGCTTATCCACTTCCTCCAAAACTGCATTTTCCTTTTCTGGCGACAAGTACCTAACCTTCTGCTTAAATGGCTCGATATTGGGGTCAGCATTCAGGCAGTGCATGGCGACATTTTCATCAATGCCCCTCATATCTTCTGGTTGCCATGCAAACACATCTAAATTTTCCTTCAAAAACTCCACCAAACAATCCCGCTCATCCCGCGACAACTGTTTCCCAATCTTGATCATTTGCTCTGGGAAATAACTGTTTATCTCTACTTCTTCCTATTCTTTGCCTGCCTGAATGTCGGGCTCATCTCTGACTTGCAACGTTTCCACCTCCATTCTTTTTCTTTTCTTGCCCCTGGCGACAACTACCTTTCTGGGATCATAAAAACATTCCCTGTGGGCCGCCCTTCATTATCCTCAACCTCAATTGACTCACATTCCTCTTCTGAATCGTCAACAACCTCTTCAATTCTCGGCTCCGCCATCTGAACAAACCTCACCATCCTGGCACAACTCAAATTCGGGGCCACATTCACCACCTCCATTGCGAAATCATTCTCGCAAGTGACTTCCTGCTCAACAACCTCTTGCTCAGGTTTTCGTACATCAACCACTTCAACTTCCTGCACTTCTTCAATCTCAACCTCTAAATTTACTGGGGCCTCACTTGCCGCCGCAACCACCATTGTCGTACCATTCATCATGCTTTCAGTTACTTCCCAATCAACCTCATCCTCAACGGCCTCGACCACATTGATTCTCAACTGGCGAGAAGCTGACTTTGTCATCATTGAGCTCGTGCTTATCGCCTTAGCCTTTTGCATCTCCTTTTTCTTCATCATCACTATGATCACTTTACTCTTCAAACAACCTATGCCATTAGGAGTTCGATACTTCACCCTCTGGTGCGGAATGGACAAAACCATCTCAAAACTCTACTTGAATGGGATCCCCACAATTGCATTGTAAGGGGAAACCAAGTCAATCACCATAAATTCAATATTCTCGCTTCTCGCTAGCCTGCCCTCGCCAATCTCAACTTCCAACATTATTGTGCCCTTCACCTTAACAGCATGATTTGTAAACCCTTCCAAATATCCTTGTAAGGCACCAAATTCGCATCAGTATAATTCATTCTCTTAAAAGCTTCATAATACAACACATTTATACTCGCCCCAGAATCCATCATAACTCTCTGCACTATGTTATTTCCCGGATAAATAGTTATTATCACCGGCTGGCTCCCATGGCTCTTGGTGACGGCCAATTCTCGCCGGGAAAAACTAATCACTCTATCTTCACTGGCGGCATACTGAGGGACCTCAAAACTATGCGACAATGTCATTATCTATCTATTCAGTTGAGCCACACTAGGCAACGGATCTTGAATAACATCCACCAAATTTCTCTCAGGCCTAGACTCCTCATCTCGCCCCACTTCTCGCTCCAGGTATTCCTTTAACTCGCCTACATCGATTTTTGACCAAATCACTCTCCTCAAGTTATAGCAATCTTCTGTCAAATGCCCATTGGCCTGATGATATTCACAAAAAATGTGATGGTCTCTGTCTCCAATCGTTCCTTCTTTGATGGGATAAGTTAGTGGCAAGTTCACCTTTTTCAGAATCTCGCTTATCGGGGTGTTTAGCCTGTCATACTTGATAATCCTCCTTGGACCACGACCTCCATCTCGGCTTCCACTTCCTCCAGCCTGGGTTCCGCCACGGCCTCCTCTACCACCCCTATTTTCATCCTTCACATAATCAATTCTCTCTTTAACACTCTTCTTAGCCGCCGATGTTGTCGCAGGATTCACTCTCACATCATCATCATCTCCGCCACAATATCCGCGAACTCTTTCATACAACTCCCCAACTGTCTCCGGCAACCTCATGCCCAATTCCCGCTTGAAAGGACTAGGCAACAAACTGGCATTGTACAACATAATGATATGGCTCTTCTCAATGTCGGAAATCTGATTAGCGACTTTCATAAACCTATCAGTAAAGCTCGCAATCCCCTCTCCAGCCTTCTGCTTAATCCCGCATAATTCCTGATTTCTCAAGGGTTGCGCCCCAGATGCACTGAATCTTTCTAAAAACTTGCTCTTAAAATCTTGATAGCCGGAAATTGACTCTGACGGCTGGGCCAAGAACCACTCCTAAGCATGATCTTTCAGCGTGCTCGCCAATGCTCTACATAAGACAACCTCACTTTCCGTCAATAGAGACAAAGTCACCTCAAAACCGCCCACATGGGTTTTCGCCCTGGAATTCCCAGAATAACTCGGTAGGTTAGGCATACGGAAGGTAGGATCTGGAGCAGCACTCTAAATACTCTTTGCAAATGGGGCCAAATAGGAACCTTTTTTTCTTCCACCGGCTTGATTCCTTCTTCCAACTCTTTGATTTTCTTGGCCATTTCAACCTTTTCGGTCTTCCACTTATCGTTCTCCACCATTTTAGCCTTCTCAATCTCGGTGGCCTTCGTAATCTCCATGGCTTTCATAGCCTCTGCAACCTTCTCAGCTTTCTCCTTTTCATTATCCTTATCCCTCCTTTCATGTCACCTGCGTCTTTATCGCGTGGCGACCTTTCCTCCCTATGCGACCTCTCAGAATGCCGCAAATGATGTGGCCTCTCGCCTCTATACGATTTTTCACCTGAATAGTTTGAACGACTAGGCCTGTACGACTTGTCCATAGTCGATCCGCTATCCAGCTCATCACTCTCATACTCATAGAAGTAGGAATCTTCTCGCGTGTTTCCCGACTTGTGATACACTTTCTTCCTCTTTCCCCCTTCATCAAACTCTTGATGCTTTCTCTTCACTACGGCCCCTTTTGATCTCGCCTTTGCTGGCTCTCGCCTATGCTCTCTAACCTTCTCCTTAGGCGGTGGCATATCCCTCGCCCGCCTATTTTCCTTCTTTGCCACACTTTGGCTGTCTGCTTGCTCTTCTATTAGGATCTTTCCCACTACCCCTGCTAACACATCAGGCGGGATCTGAGAAGGCTCCTTTCTCATCTCCCTCAATCTCTTATTGTTTGCGAGAAACTGCAACACCAACTCATTATCGGCCCTTATCTGATCAGCCTCTACCCTAACATCATCATTCTTTAGGGGGCGGGATCCTGCTCTTCAGCTCTCGCCTTAGCCTTATCAGCATGCCCCTTGGATTCCCACTCCCTAGCACGCCTGATTGTTGATTCAGTCTCCGTGGATTGAACCTTGCCTTCCCTTACAGACCCTGACCTGTTCTTGCGGGTATCCTTCGGGTTGGGTGTTGCCAATGTCAGATTATGGGCAGCTTTCGACGAAACTCCTTTATCCTGACCCATTTTATCAACTTTTACAACAGGTATACAAACTAAAACAAAGCTTATCCAAACAAGAAAATACACTGACAGCAACTGGACAGTAGGGTTTTCTGGGGTCTAACTCAAGAACAAGAACATCAACCTCTCAAACACACCAAGAAACAACCATAAACTTCACCGGACCAAACAAGAGAAGAAGAAAAGGTCCCGGCAACGGAACCAACTTGTGGGGTCCCAAGCTGGAGGGTCCCAAACTACCTTGTTTTCAAAAAAAAACTTTTCTTTATATTAACTTGAAAACTATAACAACCCTTTTTCAAAACAATTTCAAAATAATCTCTCTACTTAGAGGTGAAATATAAACCTGCTTTAACAAGTTACAACCTGTTTAATTACAAGCAGTACAACTATAAAGGCTTACACATGCCAACTTTGAAACAAAACCAATCCCAGGTTTAATTACAAACATGTTTATAAAAGTTTTATATACAACTTTCCCCAAAAGAATAAAAACCCCAACATATTCCCAACTCCCCAAACCAAACACATACCCTGACAACCCAAAAGATGTCCAAACTCCTTTCGAGCCTCACCGGTCCGGTCCTCCTGTCTCAGCGGGATCTAAAAACAGTAAAGGGAGAAGGGATGAGAATAAATCTCAGCAGGCTATTATGTATGCAACAATATGCCATACAACATGCAACACACAAACAGGTTGCTCATAATCACATTGGTAAGCGGTAAACACATTACGTTACCTCATTTTACCTTTTCATTCTGACCAATAAGTCATACTATGTTGGGAGTAAAACTCCTTTTATTTTTGTGAACTGTTTAAACATATTCACGTCTTATAAGACCCATGTTTCAGAGAACCATATAAGACTCACAGTATAGCATAATCTAAGCACCATATGGAACAATTTCCCATAAGTGATCATATTCCATTATACCCCCGATACTCAGCTGATATAAACACATTCAAGCACGTAATAGATACTTGAAATTAAATCCACACATTAGAATATCAATACATAACATGGTACTGCAACTCATGTTAAAACAATCACAATAGTGCAACATATATTTAAACACTATTGAATAACAATAAACCAATACATGGTATTAATACTCATGCTCAACCCAATAAAGTAGTGCAACATATATTTCACGCACTATATGAACCAATAACCATATATATGTAACCACGTAGAGGTACAATGTATATCAAGTAGCCCTACATATTCGTAACATCACATTAAACACCGTCTATAAAGGTTCCATATTCAAATACCAAGTTTTTATCAACTTTGGTTAACAAATTACATTGCCTTTCAACCATGTTCAAGACAATATTTAAAGCCCTTCCCAATATCATTTTGGGTCATTTAAGACTCCATTGTATAGTACTAATGTTGTACTAGAATCATAATTAAAGAGTGCTCAATTATATACTAGGTAGACTAGGGTTTCAAGGCTTAGAAAATGGTTCATAGGCTGCAGGGCAGGGCACGACTCGTGCCCAGTTACACCTCATTCAGAATCAGTCGTCCCCTATAAGGCACGACTCTTCCCAACCTAGCTACAACTGTCGCACGACTTGGCATGACAAAGGCACGACTCGTGCCTCAGGGCACGACTCGTGCCCTTGCCCAGAAAATCAGTATTCAGCTACATCAACTTCAGCCAAGGCAAGAACATGCACATAACTCATTTCCAGCCATTACCAAATGCAGTATAACAACTCTAGGTGACCTATACTTGTTACCACAAGGCCATATAACCTCCCATAACAACTCTACCACCTTCAATCCTAACCTTCAAGCCAAGAACCCATGTCACACAATCACAAGCCATTTCTTTTCATTTCCAAACCAAGTAAAATGAACCAAAAACTATCCAAACTCATTTATAACATCATAATATCATCTTTAAACATATTATGAACAGTTATAGAACGGAATCATAATAACTTACCAAATTATGTCGAAATGAAAAGAAGTTTTGATCGGCTCTAAATATTCTACTCAACTCCCTGAGCAATAATATGCAGTCAAAACTAAGAACGGATTGAAGGTTGAATTTAAATGAATTTCGAAAGGAAACTTAGGTTTAAGAAACTTTCTTGGCTGGGAGAGAAAGAGAGAGAACTGAGGGAGTAATTAGCTTCTTGAAGAAGCTTTTTTCAAGATTTATATAAACTAATTACAACTAAGCTCCTCCAAGTTCAAGAATCCTACAATTCACCACCTTATACTTATATTTACACCTAAGCTCCTTCATACTGTTTATAACATTTCATTTAAAATTTCAAATATTATAACTTTACTACACAATTTCCCATTTCTTTCATTTAGACATTATATTATTAAAATTAATTCAATAACATCTAAAATCACGTAATTTAACCTAGTGTCAAAATAAACACGTAATCAATCCAAATAGCAAATAATGCATAATAGGAAATGCAATGCACCCCACCCCCACGTGTGACCAAAATGGTGCCTAGGTTTAGGGTCGTGACAGTCACTCCCCCTTAAATAAAATTTGTCCCGAATTTGGACTTCACCTACCTGAATGATCAAACAAATCAGGATACTTCTGTCTCATCTCAGATTCCAATTCCCAAGTAGCTTCCTCAATGGTATAATTCCTCCACATAATTTTCACCACAGGAATACTCTTGGTACGCAATTCTCGGACCCTGCCACACCAGAATCCGCAATGGTACCTCCACATAGGTTATATCCGCTTTTACATCCTCAGGAGGAGAACTCAGAACATGAGAGGAATCATAACATTACTTCCTCAATGTGGAAACCTGAAACACATCATGGAGAGAAGAAAGAGATGGAGGTAGAGCCAAGCGATAGGCCAACTCTCCCACCTTCTCTAGCACCTCAAATGGATCAACAAATCTAGGAGCCAACTTCCCTTTGTTGCCAAACCTCTTAATCCCTGTTCTTGGTGAAATCTTCAAAAATACAAAATCACCTACCTGAAAGGATATCAATCTGTCACGGATCACTTTGATTTTCTCAGTTGAATCTCTAACCAAGTCTGGTCCCCAAAGTCTAGCTTCACCAACTTCGTCCCAACACATTAGGGACCTACATTTCCTCCCATACAGTGCCTCATATGGTGCCATCTCAATACTGGACTGGTAACAATTGTTATAGGCAAATTCCACTAAAGACAAATGGTCTTCCCAGGATGAGTGAAAGTCCATCACACAAGCCCGTAGCATGTCCTCCAGAATCTGAATAGTCCTCTCAGTCTGCCCATCAGTCTGAGGATGAAATGCTGTGCTGAAACTCAACTTGGACCCCAAGGCTTCATGCAAAGCCCTCCAAAACCGAGAGGTGAATCTCGGATCCCTATCAGAAACAATGTTAACAGGTAATCCATGCAATCTCACAATCTCGCGAATGTACAACTGGGCCAATCTCTCCAATGAATACTTGGTTGAAACTGGTAGAAAATGAGCTGATTTGGTCAGTCTATCCACAATCACCCATATAGCGTCCATCTTCCTCGAGGTAGGAGGCAATCCAGTTACAAAATCCATAGAAATTCCTTCCCACTTCCACTCCGAAATATCTAGTGGTTGAAGCAATCACGCGGGCCTCTGATGTTCAGCTTTGATCTGTTGGCAAGTCAGACACTTTGATACGAATTCTGCAATCTCCTTTTTCATACCATTCCACCAATACCCTCTTTTCAAGTCCTGATACATCTTCGTGCTTCCAGGATGAATAGCAAATCGGGATTTCTGGCTATCCTCTAACATTTTCTTTTTGATCTCTGGGGAAGAAGGTACGCAAATCCTGCCTTTGAAGGTTAGAATTCCATCCTTGTTCAATGAAAATTCCCCAGTCTTTCCATCTTGCAATTTCTCCACAATTTTCTTCAATTCAATGTCATTCTGCTGGGCTTCCAAAAGATCTCCATATAGAGTAGGAACTGCTCTGACATTAGCAAACAAAATATCACCTTTCAATTCCCAAGATACCATGGATGATAAATGAGCCTTACGGCTAATAGCATCAGCCACCATGTTGGCCTTCTCGGGATGATAGGAAATGACACAATCATAATCCTTCAGAAGCTCTAACAAATGCCTCTGTCTGTTGTTCAATTCCTTCTGGGTAAATAAGTATTTCAGGCTTTTATGATCAGTGAATATCTCAAATTTAGCTCCATACAAATAATGCTTCCACTTATGCAATGCAAAAAGAATGGCAGCTAACTCCATATCGTGGGTAGGATAATTCTGCTTCGCTGGTGATAACTTCCTCGAAGCATACACAATTACCTTACCATTTTGCATAAGGACACAACCCAATCCTTCTTTGGAGGCATCACTGAAAATAACAAAATTCTCTCAACCATCTGGAAGTGTAAGGATAGGAGCTGAAGTCATTCTCTACTTTAACTCAGAAAAGCCAGTTTCACACTTAGCACCCATATAAATGGTACATCCTTCCGAGTCAATCTGGTCAACGGAGTTGCAATCCTCGAAAATCCCTCTATAAATCTTCGATAATACCCCGCTAAATCAAGGAAATTATGAACCTCTATCACTGTAAAAGGTTGTTTCCAGTTGACTACGGCATCAATCTTTGTAGGATCCACTGCAATACCAGTACTGGACACCACATGACCCAAGAAAGAAATTTGTTCAAGCCAGAACTCACATTTGCTGAACTTGGCAAATAACTGCTTCTCACGAAGCACGGATAACACAATTCTCAAGTGCTTCTCATGATCCTCCCTGGATTTTGAGTATACCAGGATATCATCAATAAAAACTACAACGAAACTGTCAAGATAGGGCTTGAAGATCATGTTCATCATGTCCATAAATACTGCTGGTGCATTGGTCAACCCAAATGGCATAATAAGAAATTCATAATGCTCGTACCTTGTTCTGAAGGCTGTTTTAGAAATATCATCTGGCTTGATTTTCAATTGATGGTATCCGCTAAGCAAGTCCAACTTGGAATATATAACGGAACCTTGGAGTTTATCAAATAAATTATCAATATGAGGAAGAGGATATTTGTTTTTGATAGTGGCTTGATTCAACAGTCTGTAATCAATACACAACCTCAATGTACCATCCTTCTTCCTAACAAACAAAACTGGTGCTCCCCAGGGTGAAACACTGGGATGAATGAAACCCTATCTAATAGTTCCTGCAACTGAATTTTCAACTCTTTTAACTCAGCTGGAGCCATTCTGTAAGGTGCTTTAGAAATTGGTGAAGTACCTGGCAATAGGTCAATACAAAACTCCACCTCTCTATTCGGAGGCATAGAATACTCAGTTGAGAATACATCACTAAACTCATTCACAACTGGAATACAAGATAGTTCAGGAGACCTCTTGCTAGAGTCTACCACATATGCCAAGTATCCCTTACACCCTTTTGATAACAACTTTCTAGCCTTTAATGCAGATACAACATGAATGCCAAATAAAGACTTAACAGCATCAAATATAAACACAGGCAAATCAGGCATAGAAAAGGTGACTCGCTTTCTGCGACAGTCCACCAAGGCATGACAATAACTCAAAGAGTCCATGCCCAAAATAACATCAAAATCTCGGATTGGTAACTCTACCAAATCCACTGGCAACAAATGCCTACATATAATCACCTCACAATCATGATAGATCAAAGAGGATTCGAGGCACTCTCCAACAGGAGTAGAAACCTCTAGTACATAAGGCAACAACTTAGGCAACTTATGCAATGTGAATGCAAAATGAGATGCCTCATAAGAATGAAACGATCCAGGGTCAACAAGAATACGAGACCTGACCCCTGAGACAGGGACTATACCTCTAATAACCGCAGTGGGATCTAGCTCACCTCGGTCCAAGGCAAACACTCTACCTTGCACACTCTCTTTAGGCTTCCCCTCAACATCCCTCTTTACACCACCTCTGGGCTGGTCACCTTGCTGTCTACCACCCACAGCTTGACCCTTTTTAAATTTAGGACAATCCTTTCTGAAGTGCCCCATCTCTCCACAACTCATACATTTCCCCTGTTTGCTCCAACAGCTGTCTTTTGAACTTGCTAGATATAGGATGAGTAGAAACTGTGACATTTCCCCCTTTTGCCACTCCAGAAGTTGAAGATCTAGGCTGACCCTTGCTCTGTCCTGAACTCTGGCCTGGAAACTTAGCCTTGATTCCACTACCTTCAGGTTTGCCCCGATGTTCATCAATGTCATTTTCAATTCTGTATGCCATGTTTACTGCTGCCTGGTAGTTAGGAAAATCATGCGTCAACAATTGTTTTTGGAACCCCAACCTCAGTCCCTTCACAAACCTGTAAACTCTCCTTCCTTCCTCTGGTACTAGATGAGGACAGTACCTGGCTAACTCTGTAAATTTTTCCGAATACTGGGCCACTGTCATTGTCCCCTGCTCGAGCTTCAGAATTTCTACTTCTTTCTTGTCTTTGGTGATCACTGGAATGAAATGTTCTTTAAATATCCCGGTGAAGTTGTCCCAAGTTTGGGGCGTGTGGTCTCGCTCCCAACTCTCCTTAAGCATTTGCCACCAATGTTCTGCAGGACCTTCCAGTTTGAACACCGCACATCTGACTTTCTCCTCATCTGTACTCTCCATTGCCACAAAAATCTTATTCATAGCTTCCAACCATCTCTTTGCTATCACTGGATCTGGATCCCCGTTGAAGCTTGGTGGAGCCATTTTGATAAACTTTTCCAACCCGTGTGCTGGCCTTCCCTCAGGTTGCTACTGTGCCTGACCCTGAGCTGCCATATTCTGAAGGAAAACCCTGAACATAGCCATCCTTTCAGCATTCTGGTTCCCCCCAGCTCCCATATCACCAATGTTTCCCTGATCCCTCTGTTGGTCACCACCAGTTCCAGCCATTACAACAATCCCTGCATTAAACACTCGTCGTCAGATATCACACACTCCCCCTTAGACTAGACATCTACCCTCGACTTCTAGCCAAAGCTCTGATTACAACTGTGGGGCGCCCCCAACCTCGGGACCTATAAACTCATGTCCCAAGATGGAGGGTCCAAAACTACCTTACAACAACAACAACAACAACAACAAAGCCTTAGTCCCAAAATAATTTAGGGTCCCAAACTACCTTGTTTTCAAAAAAAAACTTTTCTTTATATTAACTTGAAAACTATAACAACCCTTTTTCAAAACAATTTCAAAATAAACTCTGTACTTGGAGGTGAAATATAAACCTGCTTTAACAAGTTACAACCTGTTTAATTACAAACACTACAACTATAAAAGCTTACACAAGCCAACTTTGAAACAAAACCAATCCCAGGTTTAATTACAACATAACACCCTGAAAACATGTTTATAAAAGTTTTATATACAACTTTCCCCAAAAGAATAACAACCCCAACATATTCCCAACTCCCCAAACCAAACACATACCCTGACAACCCAAAAGATGTCCAAACTCCTTTTCGGCCTCACCCGTCCGGTCCTCCTGTCTCTGCGGGATCTAAAAATAGTAAAGGGATAAGGGATGAGAATAAATCTCAGCAAGCTATTATGTATGAAACAATATGCCATACAACATGCAACACATAAACAGGTTGCTCATAATCACATTAGTAAGCGGTAAACACATTACGTTACCTCATTTTACCTTTTCATTCGTACCAATAAGTCGTACTACATTGGGAGTAAAACTCCTTTTATTTTTGTGAACTGTTTAAACATATTCACGTCTTATAAGACCCATGTTTCAGAGAACCATATAAGACTCACAGCTATCTGTAAGGCTTGGGGAGTACGATACAGACACTGTCCCCAATCTGTGGTCGCAGTGGGGTAAACGGTCACAAGTATAACATAATCTGAGCACCATATGGAACAATTTCCCATAAGTGATCATATTCCATTATACCCCCGATACTCAGCTGATATAAACACATTCAAGCACGTAATAGATACTTGAAATTAAATCCACACATTGGGATATCAATACATAACATGGTACTGCAACTCATGTTAAACCAATCACAATAGTGCAACATATATTTAAACACTATTGAATAACAATAAACCAACACATGGTATTAATACTCATGCTCAACCCAATAAAGTAGTGCAACATATATTTCACGCACTATATGAACCAATAACCATATATATGTAACCACGTAGAGGTATAATGTATATCAAGTAGCCCTACATATTCGTAACATCACATTAAACACCGTCTATAAAGGTTCCATATTCAAATACCAAGTTTTTATCAACTTTGGTTAACTAATTACATTGCCTTTCAACCATGTTCAAGACAATATTTAAAGCCCTTCCCAATATCATTTTGGGTCATTTAAGACTCCATTGTATAGTACTAATGTTGTACTAGAATAATAATTAAAGAGTGCTCAATTATATACTAGGTAGACTAGGGTTTCAAGGCTTAGAAAATGGTTCATAGGCTGCAGGGCAGGGCACGACTCGTACCCTAGGGCACGACTCGTGCCCAGTTACACCCCATTCAGAATCAGTCGTCCCCTATAAGGCACGACTCTTCCCAACCTAGCTACAACTGTTGCACGACTTGGCACGACAAAGGCACGACTCATGCCTCAGGGCATGACTCGTGCCCTTGCCCAGAAAATCAGTATTCAGCTGCATCAACTTCAGCCAAGGCAAGAACATGCACATAACTCATTTCCAGCCATTACCAAATGCAGTATAACAACTCTAGGTGACCTATACTTGTTACCACAAGGCCATATAACCTCCCATAACAACTCTACCACCTTTAATCCTAACCTTCAAGCCAAGAACCCATGTCACACAATCACAAGCCATTTCTTTTCATTTACAAACCAAGTAAAATGAACCAAAAACTATCCAAACTCATTTATAACATCATAATATCATCTTTAAACATATTATGAACAGTTATAGAACGGAATCATAATAACTTACCAAATTATGTCAAAATGAAAAGAAGTTTTGATCGGCTCTAAATATTCTACTCAACTCCCTGAGCAATAATATGCAGTCAAAACTAAGAACGGATTGAAGGTTGAATTTAAATGAATTTCGGAAGGAAACTTAGGTTTAAGAAACTTTCTTGGCTGGGAGAGAAAGTGAGAGAACTGAGGGAGTAATTAGCTTTTTGAAGAAGCTTTTTTCAAGATTTATATAAACTAATTACAACTAAGCTCCTCCAAGTTCAAGAATCCTACAATTCACCACCTTATACTTATATTTACGCCTAAGCTCCTTCATACTTTTTATAACATTTCATTTAAAATTTCAAATATTATAACTTTACTACACAATTTCCCATTTCTTTCATTTAGACATTATATTATTAAAATTAATTCAATAACATCTAAAATCACGTAATTTAACTAAGTCTCAAAATAAACATGTAATCAATCCAAATAGCATATAATGCATAATAGGGAATGCAATGCACCCCCCCCCCCCCCCCGCACGTGCTCCACATGTGACTAAAATGGTGCCTAGATTTAGGATCGTGACACAACTGATGCTGCCAAGCTAAATTGGTTGCACAGGAACTGTCTTGATCAGAAAAAAGAGGATACTCCGGCTGCTCCTTTAGATGGTCTCCTACACACATGCACAAACGTAAATAGGCCGGGGGTGGCTCCGGTAAAACACCTCCGGCGTGAGAGTAAGAAATACTGGTCTCAACTGGTAAACAACAATGGAGTTTTAGAGAGAGAGAGAGAGAGAGAGCTTAGAGAGTAGTGAGAGAATGTACCAATGTTATTCTTCCCAAAAGCTTATATACTCCCATGCACCATGTGCCTTGCATATGGTGGACACTTGTCAACCATCAACCTAGGGTGCCAATACCCCAAAGTTAGTGGAAAAGCACTATTTACCTTGTCAAATCACACCATATTTAACGGCTATAGTGGGTCCAGCTGACAGTCCAACCGTCATTCAAAGTCACCATTCACGTAAGCCGCCAGGCGACAATCAAAGGATAGGCGGAAATACTCAGATTGCCACCAATTCTAGCCATCTTTAACAGCGAGATTCTCACCTTTGGCCATATCACATTGAACTGCAATACCTCAAGGTATGTATCTCGCTTTACCTTACTCTCGCATGCTGGCCAACGTATGTCGCCTTATCACCCATGTCGCCTCATCACCCTGAGCCTATTTTAATACCCATATTAAACGTATTTGACCCATTTCGACCTATTGGGCCTAATTTATTGTTCAGGCCCAAATCCATTTTTCATAATCACATCAACCATCATCCACGCTGCATGTGTCCAGTCACTCAAAGCGTCGCTCCATTGCAGTCACCGCTAACAACAAAAATCACCAAGAATAACAGTATATAGAAATCAAATTCGGATCTGAATTTGCTCAATTCAATCACAGAACACCATAGAGAGAATGAGATAAAAGAGGATAAATCTGAAATTTAAGAAGAAGGAGAGGGGGATTGAGTAAATTATTTTTTTCATCTTTACCCTTTCTATTATGCTAAATACCTTTAAAATTAATAACAAATCATTATTATTTTTATTTTCTAAGAAATGACCAAAATGCCCCTTTAAATATCATTTGTGGTGTACATGTGTTTCACTCCGTCAAATATTTATGATTTGTTAGTTTTTTATATCAAATTGTATGAAAATACAAACTTAGAAATCAAATTGACACATTTTAACTCTCAAATATTGTATTGCAATTGCATACAAAACTCATATTAGCAAATTGCAATTTGCCCTTCACTTGAATTAAAGAAGGGACAATTATCAAATAGTCACTCATCCTAATGAAAACAACCACCAAGGATACACATTTTGAAGAAATTCCACCAGGTGCACGCTTTATAATGACACCCCGTTTTTGATAAAGGCACACCATGCAACATAAAAGGGACAGCTGTCGCTGTCCCTTACTCCCCCTGTTTTTTCATTTTTTTTTTCTCCTCCCAAAACTTTAAAATGAAATGTCTTAGGATCTAGAACTCAAAAAAAATCCGAGACCATTGTATTATTCGTATCGTCAAAACGAATCAAACTAGCAGCATCAACATATAATTTAGAGCAAATTTATGAGATTATTTGACATTTTTATTAAGTTCACAGTTGTTCTAATTAAGTTCACATTTGTTAATTCACAGTCATTTTTTATCTTTTATGGCTCTATTTTTGCAATTTTATGAGATTATTTGACATATTTGTTAAGTTCACAGTTGTTTTTAATTAAGTTCACAGTTGTTTTAGTTAAGTTTACAGTTGTTTTTAGAATTTTATAGCCTTTATTTTTGCAATTTTATGAGATTATTTGACCTATTTGTTAAGTTCACTGTTATTTTTTGTTAAGTTCTCAGTTGTTTTAGTCCTTTATAGCCTCTATTTTTGTAATTTTATGAGATTATTTGACATATTTGTTATGTTCACAGTTGTTTTTACTTAAGTTCACTGTTGTTTTTTGTTAAGTTCTCAGTTGTTTTAGTCCTTTATGGCCTCTATTTTTGCAATTTTATGAGATTATTTGACATATTTGTTTAAGCTATCAGATAGGGGTCAACAATGTATGTCATGCCTTAGGAAATTATCAAGGTAAAATTCATAAGGCCAAACGTGAAGAACTCACTCCGCTGTTCTTACACCTATCATAAAATGGTCTGAAAATCTTCATATAAGCTTCTGTTTTGAGGCTGATTTCTTCTCGAAGAAACCTGATGTACTTATCCCTTTCACTATTAGAGTGACTGTTTTTCCCATCGGACAAACATCATCCTTTAATCACCAGGGATGACATCATCTGCGCCTGAGATTTAAAAATTGTCAGCACAAGAACCTCATTTTCTGGCCGAACCACCTCCCGTAGGGCACACCTCAGCGGCGCTACCCCGTTCTTGTCCCTCAAAACCTTTGTCCCGTCCAACACAACTATCAAAATTTCCCTCTCTTTCTTCTCCCTCAATGCCATCTTCCTGCAGCCCTTCATCGGAAAATTTTGGTGCCAAAATCAAGAGTTCACAGCTCAATTTATTGATTTAGAGAAATCAAGAAGAATTTTATATCGATCACTGGGCTGGTCGTCAAATTTGCAGCGAAAATCTGCTTCTTGTTAGAAACTGTCATAGAGAATACCGCGTGGCTTGGGAATTGCCACCATGGAAAAGTGTTTTTCTTGTGGTCGCCGGAGAGGAGAGAGTTGCTGGAGATAGGGATGGTAGTCGGCCGGAGGTGGAGTGTAGAGAGAAAGTAGAGAGAAGGAGTGTGTGTAGAGAGTTTGTCGGAGGAGTTCTCCGGAGTTGAGAAGGTGGTCGCCGGAGGGGGGGATAGTTACCGAAGATGGGTAGGGTAGAGAGAGAAACTAGAGAGAGAGTGTGTGTATGTGTGTGAGAGAGAGAGACTGAATTATAAAAGAGAGAATAGGATGGGTGATTTTATTTATTTTATGGGTGTCATTAATAAGGAATGGACTAGGTGGAATATTTATTAGGATAGTGTACTAGTTGGTTAAATTTCAAAATCCTTGTCTGAATTAGGATAGTGAATGTAATATCCCCCATCCCACATCGAAAATATGTGGAAATTTAGTGTGATATATAGAAGGCCCATACACTACTATTAAGTATCAAATCATCCATTGGACTTTTGGAGGCCTGCGATGGGCTGTGGTTGACCCAATTGAGGAGATGCTTAGTGGGCCAGTGTGTGGTGCCTGCGTAGCGGGTCAGGCTACGGGCTCGGGTCGTTTACAAATGGTATCAGAGCCTGACCCCGGCCTTAAGGCTTGCGAGCTAGCCCGGGGGTATGATCTGGGTATTGATTGATCTTGCCAGGGACGGTAAGGGTTTGAGTGGGGGAGATTGTAATATCCCCCATCCCACATCGAAAATATGTGGGAATTTAGTGTGATATATAGAAGGCCCATACACTACTATTAAGCATCAAATCATCCATTGGACTTTTGGAGGCCTGTGATGGGCTGTGGTTGACCCAATTGAGGAGATGCTTAGTGGGCCAGTGTGTGGTGCCTGCGTAGTGGGTCGGGCTACGGGCTCGGGTCGTTTACGACCAAAAGCCTATGTTTACAAAGCTGAAGGGATTAAATTCTGATTTCCAGTTAAGTTATTCACTGAACAGTTAACTAAGGGACTGAACTGAAAAGTCCAAAGTTTCTTAGGGACTGTTCTGTAAATTTTAAAAGTTGAGGAACTGTTTTGAAATTATTTAAAATTTGAGGGACTGTTTTGCAATTTTTCAAAAGTTGAGGGACTGTTTTGCAATTGTTCAAAAGTTGAGGGGCTGTTTTGTAATTTTTCAAAAGTTGAGGGACTTCTTTGTAAATTTTATAAAGTTAAAGGACTTTGTTGAAATTAAGATACCTAAAGGAAACTTGTTAAAATTAAGGAGAAGCCCAAAGACTTTAAAGGAGTTATATCAAAGGGAAAGAAGAAAAATAACACATTAGTATTAAAAAGAATATTAAAAGACTTAAGTTCCTAAAATAGTAGGGTTCGAAATTGAAAACTTCCGAAGAAGGAAACTTTCCAAATGAAGAAGGATTACCCAAAAAGAGAAGAGGGACCGTAATTAGAAAGCTATCAAGGAATTAGACTTCCATTGAAAGGATTGAACCTAAGTTTCCTCTTGAGGAAAGATCTATAAGAAGAAAGGTTCTAAAATTAAGAAACTGCTAAATTAGGAAAGTTCCTAAAAATAGAAAGTTAGTTAACTAGTTAAGGTGAGTCTAAGAGTAACTCATATGTTAACTAAGGAAAGGAAGTATAGGTACGTAAGAAGTAATAAACGATTACTTGTGCCTAAGTTATGTTGTTACGTGATTGTAGATTTCGCGTAAAGGCGCTGCTTAAGGAAGGAAAGCAAAGCTAAGGTAAGGGATTACGTTCATTAAGTATTTGAATGTATCTTCCTTTGTTATAGGATTCCCTATTGATGATTTATATACTACCCAGTGGCCGATAGTTATTCATTTGTATTCCCTCGTTATGAACGTTCTTCGAAATATCCTACCATTGATATTATGATTGTTCAATGTGTATCCGTGATGATTGGATTTTGATTAATGTGTTCTCGTATCTTGAACACTATATATGATACTATTCTGTCCATTTGATGAGGACTTTATATGATTTGGTCTAGACAGATTGAAATGACCTTATTGTTTAATGAATTAGTCTAGACAGATTGAAATGACCTTAATTTTATGATATATCAGAATAAGGGAGCGCCCCAGATAAAAGGCGTAGATTCTCTTATTCAGAATAAGGGGGCACCTTAAATTAAAGGCGTAGATCTTCTTATTCAACGATCACCGAATAGGTGTATCGGAGTCACCCTAGATTAAAGGTGCACAATTACTTGAAATTGACGGACAAGTGTGTGTAAAGTTTCATCTGTTATTGTAAAAGTGCCACTACTTGTTATTTGAAAAAGTATCCTTCTTTGAAATTCTCAGCACATAAACTATTTATTTTACATGTTATCCTTTCATTGATATTTTGTTAACCTCCGTTCGTTCCGGTCGTCTCTTTTTAGAAACCGAAGAGACCCCGTATGAACTTACTGAGCTTTGTTCGCTCACCCTTTCATATTCTTTCCCCTCCCAGGTAATAAATGATTGGAGAGGATTGGCTGCGTGTTTGATGGAGTAGCGGCTTTTGGAGTTCAAATAATTATTTTAGAATACTAAGTATTTTGAGCTAGTGGTTTGTACTAGCCGTAGAGATTATTACCGTTTTCAGCATTTAAGCTTATTTTAAATAGTGGTTAGCATTTTGAATGATGGTTTTAGTAGCCGTTGGAGGCTATTTTATTAATAAAGTAAGTATTATTATTATGTGTGGAAATTGGGGTCGTTACAGTGAATTAGTTGATTAAATTCTAAAATTCTTGTCTTAATTGATCTTTTGACTTAGGATGAAGGATTCATCGATTATTAAATAGTGAATATTCAAAAATAAAAATAAGTATAAAAGCTAGCTGACAGAATTTGTAAAAAGATTTTTCACGACACTATATCTACATTCCATTTGATGAGATCCCAATGATTGCGGCCGTTGTTACTCACTGTCCCAAGTCGTCGAGAGTGGGGAGTCTCGGACAAAAACCAATTCAGTTGTAAGATTAATAATTTTATTTTATTTTATTTTTAAAATAACATAGTTTTTATAACATTTGAAATATTATATTTTCTAAATTTAAAATGATTTTTTTGTCTTTAAAATAATATATTTTAATGCATGCTGCAAATGTAAGACAAAAAAATTACAAGGTGTGTAAAAATATATGTATAATATTTCCTCATTGGTTTTAAAATAATTGACTATTTAAAGAAAATTGAATTTAAGTTTTAAATTATGATGTGATTTATTAACATAGCAAACTAGAAAAGTATAATGTTTCCACATTGCAGTGAAATTTCACATGATGCAATATGGGAATAGAGTAGGACTATGCTATTATATTCTTTTCGTTCACAAGATATATCCTTATTTTAATTTTGATGATCGACATAATTAAAATTTGCCTTTTTTTTTTTTTCTGAAAACTTGATTATTCCTATAAAATTTTAAAAGTATTGATAGCATTCTTTGTAGAGTATCAGTATTAGTTTTAAGATTTCATCAGGATAATCAAATTTTATAAAAAAAAATTATTAAAATTCAATCACATCGACGACGAAAAAAATAAGACTGTTGCTGTATTAATGTGACAAGTATTCTATAGATCGAGGGAATATTTAACTATTATAAATATCACCATTTAGTAGATTTATTATACTTTCTCCCTAAAAAGATAATCTCACTTTTTAGTTGTAAATTTGATAGAGCTTTGAAAAATAATTTATATTCATTTAATTATCTTAAAAAAGTTTAAAATACTCCCTCCGCCCCACTTCAATTGGTCCATTTTTCTTTTTGGGACGTCCCACTTCAATTAATCCATTCCATAAATGAAAAGTTTTCCATATATTTATACCCTTATCATCTCCACATATTTACAAAAAAATCAATCATTAACTTACTATTTCTTCCACCCATTCTCTTTCCTATTAAATATTTTTAATTTTTACATTCTCTCTCCTATTCCCTACCACACATTTAACTTTTACATTCTCTCTCCTCTAATTTCTACCCACTTTATTCATTTTTCTTAAAAATCGTGAAATTCACCCCGGGGCCAATTGAAGTGGGACGGAGTTAGTATAATTTAATAGTTTCATTTTGAATGGTTTATGAATAGAAAGCTTTAGAAGTTGAAATATATACTCCCTCCGTCCCACCTCACTTGACACCCAAGAGGTGGGCATAAGAATTAAGAAAAAATAATAAAATAAAAAAATGTGTGATAGAAAATGAAGAGAGAGAATGAGTGGGGTAAATAGTAGTGTTGGTTGAATAAATTGAGTGGTGAAAAATGAAGAGAGAGAATGAGTGGTGGGGTCCATCTAATATAAAAATATACTTCCTCCGTCCCAATCTAAATGTCCAAAAATGGGTTCGGCGCGGGAATTAAGGAAACTGAGGTAAGAAAGAGAAAAAGTGAGGTAGGGAAAGATAAAAAGTTTAAATGTTGTGAGTATGAAAAATTAAATAGGAGAGAAAATGAGTGGGAGGAATAGTTAGGAGTGAGAATGTTGTGAGTGTAAAAGTAAAGTAGGAGAGAGAATGAGTGGGTGAAATAGTGAAAAAAAGTTTCCTTTTTTGGAAATGAGACATTTTCAATGGGACGCCCAAAAAGGAAAGTTTAGACATTTAGATTGGGACGGAGGGAGTAAAAAGTAGGCTATTTTTTGGAGGTGTCAAGTGAGCTGGGACGGCCCAAAATGAAAATAAGTGTCAAGTGAGCTGGGATAGAGGGAGTATATATTTTCAAGTTTTTAGTTAAAATTTAATATAAATAACTTTCGGAAAAATGGAACTATTTTATTTTGTTGATGTCGCATCTAAATCCATAATGAGTAACAAAATGTTTTTATTTAAAGAAAAGAAATCTTGTGTAAAGAATAATTTGTAAAATAGAATAATACTTTTGTGAGTTTAACTTTTAAGAATGAGGAGGATTGACAAAAGCATACTCCTGCGTCTCATTCAACTTATAATTTTTCTCTCGACATAAATAAGAATTAAGAAATACTCCATCCGTCTAACTTCAAGAATCCTATTTTTTCTTTTGATTCGTCTCACTTTAAGAGTTCCTTCTATAAATGGTAAGTTTTGAACAATATATTAGACATTTATACCCTTATAATTTAAATATATTTACAAAAAATCATTCATTATACCCTTATAATGTTAATATATTTACAAAAAAAAATCAAACATTAACTAATATTCCCTACCCCACATTTAACTTTTACATTCTCTCTCCTCTAATCTTCTACCCACTTACAAAAAAACCAATCATTAACTACTATTTCCTACCTCACATTTAACTTTTACATTCTCTCTCCTCTAATCTTCTACCCACTTACAATTTTTTATTCATTTTTTAAAAAAATTCTTAAGAAGGGTGAAATCCAACCTCAGAACCCTTGGTCTGGAACGGAGGGAGGGAGTACTAATATAATAAAAGGAGAAATAATGAATGTAAGAAGTATTGTGAGTATAAAAAGTAAAATATGACGGAGAATGAGTGGAATGAATAGTGAGAAAATTATTGTTTTGAATACGACAAATGAACCCTATTAAATATAAAAAATATAAAGTTGTTATTTTAATACGTTTTAAGTTGAATAGGATGTCCAAAATAAAAAAAAATTGTCCTAAATCAAATGAAAAGAAGGGAGTAAGCGTTACCTCGATACATGCCGACACATGGGGGGAACCAATTCCAGGAAACATGAAAGTTTTCAATTGATAATAACCTCATAAAATTATTATTGTTCCCTTCTCTTCGCCAGTTCGCTCTCACTCCACTTAGGGATATCATTACATCACAATCCCCCTTTTAATTTTCAATCCCATTCCAAGAATTAGGGTATAATGGTAATCGCAACTAAACAACTGTAGAAGAAATTAAAGTGTGCTCTTTCAGAACATTTTATTGAAGATGCAGTTCAAAATCGTTGATCAGTTCATTTTTTTTTTTTTTTTTTTTACATATTTGGGAAATTTAGCTGCAGGAATAGTTCGAAATTGCTGATCAGTTCAATTATTTATCCGAGATATAAGAGTTTTGACCCCCAATTGACATATTTAAAGTCTACCTCCTCCGTCCCAGTCCAGTGTACACTTATTTCCCTTTTGGTCCGTCCCAGCTTTTGGTCCGTCCCAGCCCAGTGTGAACTACTTAAATGGTATGTCCTTTAATATTTTATATTCTCCCTACCCCACCCACTCATTAACTCCACTCACTCTCCACCACACAATTTATTCAACCAACCTACTATTTACTCCACTCATTCCCTCTTTTCATTTTCTACCACACATTTTCATTATCTTAATAATATTTCTTAATCGACGTGCCTTGATCAATGGTGCACACTTGGATGGGACGGATTGAGTATATAATCTGATTGCACGCTAATTTCAAATATTCAATTTGTAAGTCTTTACCATATTAAAACTAATTGCTCTTTCTCTCTCTACAATCGCTCCTTCCTTCTCCATCTTCTTTCTTCATCAAATCCTTTTCTTTGTTAATTTGATTGTATCGCATTCTACAACAAAACAATCGTTTATAATCTCTATTTTTTGAGATTATAAACAATTGTGTTGTTGAAATTTTCCCTTTTATTGTATAGTAAATTTCTTTTCTTCGTTAATAGTATGTTGTTTTCTCTACTCGTGATAGCCTTTGTTTTTTCCCTCTGTGAGAGCCTATGTTTGTTTCTTTCGTTGTTTTAATCATCTTGTAATGGCGACGATATTATATTTTTTTTCACAATAAAGTGGATGCCAATGTTTTTAATGCATAAGAATAGTTCGTGGATTTTAAGATATCTGGTGAACGTTTTCTCGTAAATCCAGATTCTGAATATCAAGTGCTCAAAGTAAAATATTATCAGGAGGGAAATTTCTTAAATGGCAGATTGAAACAATTTCCAAGTTTTACTTGTAATGAAATTCGAACGTTTTAAAATTTAGACAGAAAATATCTTTGTTTTAGGTTAAGAGATAGAACTAATACTTTCATTTGGGGTGAGCTTACGTCCTTTGTGAATTGCCATCTTTTTTCATATTATTAATGAAAATGAATCTATTGTTTGTTAAAAAAAATAAAATGATAATTGCTCTTTTAGTTCCACAATAAATGACATACTTTTCATTTCATTTTTATTCATAACAAAATAAATATCTTTTTTTAAGCAAATAGTATTTTTAAATTAGTAAATAGTGTTACTTCAATTATATTATTGGAGTGCGACATACAAACAAGTAATGTATGTTGGTTAAATACGTTGATAAGGCAAATGTGATAGCTATTATATTATGAGACGGAGGGAGATAAATCAAGGATCATTTTGATTCATTTCTTCTTACGGTTTTGTTTTTAGTTTTGCAAAAATTGCATAAAAAAGAGGAAATAAACATGGGCAAAAAGAAATAAAATTAAAGCCAACAGATAAACAACCGACACCAGAAAATGAGTGTCATCAATCCAAAGATGGAATACATCTACTCTTTTTGACATACAGTAATATTTATTTTTCTCTTCTATACTGATCATATACAAACAAGAATTTAAAAGAAATAATGCTCTCGAAAAAAAAAAAAATTAAAAGGAAAAATAAAACTAAAACAAGAGAATTACACAAACCCTAATACAACTATGAAAAATGAATGGAAAGAAATGGAAGAATTACCCATCAAGAATCGGAGTCTCAGAAATACTTTCCAAATGAGGCCTCCACACTCCAACTCTCCCTCTCCTCCGATCCCGTTGACTCGAAACCTTCTCCGACATTATCTCCGTCAAGTACCGGTCGGAAAGTAGAGAGTTCGTCAAAGACGAACCATCATTATTATTATTACCATTATTATTAAGATTATTATTATTATTATTATTATTTACATTACCAAATTCGGCTTGCAATTTCTTTTCCCTCTTACTCGCCGAAGTCTTAGACCGAGTTTTACCGGAGGAGGAAGAATTTGAAGGCGGCGCCGGCATGAGGAAGTAAATCTTGCCACGCTGGAGTTCGGCGTCCGGCGGCAGAATCACGATCTTCGGATGACACATATCGGAATCTGGCGAAGAGGGTTTCTTTAGGACGTGTTTGGGGTGTAATCTCATGATCTCGGCGGCACTTATGGAGCCACTTATTTCCTCGACCCGGCCATTGGAATGGACTATCCGGATTACATCAAGTGCTCCACATGGTAGAATGCAAGAGATGCAGCATCTTATGGTGTCCTTCATTTCGCTATATAATTTTCCTCTCTCCCTATCTAAATTTTTCTCTCATGGGAGAGAATTTGGAGGACTAGAGAGAGAGAGAGAGAGAGAGGGGAGAGCTTGTGTGTTCTTGGGTTGGATATATGAGAGAGAGTTTGGGAATTTAAATTTTTGAAGCAATAATAATTTTATTATATGGTTTCAAGGTGGCCCTTTTGGTGAAAATGTTTAATTTATACTCCGTATACTCTTTACAAAAATGAATGTTATTGAGTGAGAAAGCATGTACGTATGACTAGTGTAGCATAATGATTTACTTCCATCCGTCCGTGGCATAATGATTTCCTTCCATCCGTCCAATATAAGAGATACTAAATATAAATGTGCAGGAAATAAGAAAAAAATAAATGTTTCGAGTAGAGTAAAGTAGAAGATAAAAAGTGGGGTAGGTAGTTTTTATTTTGAATATAACAATTGAACCCACTATCTATTTTGATTAAGTCTCTTTTATATTGAGATGTACAAAAAGAAAATTAGTACTCCCCTCGTCTCAGTTCAAAGAGCCCATGGTAATATTTCAAGGTTTTTAAGAAATTTTTTAAAAAATGAATAAAGAATTGAAAGTGGATAGAAAATTAAATGAGAGAGAATGTAAAAGTTAAAAACATTTAATAGGAGCGAGAATGAGGGAGAGGGGGAATAGTAAGTTAATGAATGATTTTTTTGTAAATATGTTAACATTATAAGGGGCCGTTTGGTAGGCAATAGGATAACTTAGACCAGGATTATTAAGCCGAGTTAATTGGCGTTTGGTTGATATTAATCCATCGGTATTAATTAGCCGCATTATCAGGATAAGGGCGTTATCCCCTCACTAATTATCCCAGATAAACGGTAGTATTATTAATCTCCTCCTTAACAAACACCCGAATTAATTCTCTCTCTCAAATATACCCCTTCCAAAAAAAATATACTCCATTAGACGGTAAACCCTATAAGAGCCTAAATACATCATACATCGTCATCTTCTTTGATCATTTTAGACAAATTTCAGGAGCTTTATCAAGGTCTGCAATCTGGGTAACTGTCTTATAGATTCATCAGCGATGTCGGTGAGTTCGTCGGCAGTGTGCAGGTCACCGGCTTGGAGTGGGGTTGCAGCTGAAGAATCGATCTCACTGATCACAAGCTGGTAACTGCCAAGGGCGATATAAGAACTGTAAACGAGGCAGTCCCGCTCAATGGAATCCTCTGAGGAAAGGTTGGGAACATCACTGTTGTTAATGGCAGCCTGGTATGCTCCCAAGTAGAAGTTATTTCTCAGGCCGAACAATAGATCTGGTGCCGACATTATCAGATCGTAGAGGGAGAGAGAGAGGTCGGAGACAAGAAGTTTCTGTTGATGTGCTTAGGGACGATTTTGTGTTTGGTTATTCTTTGCCGGATTTGGGGCAGTCTAGTGGTTGGACGTAGGGGTGTGCAAATCATTTTAGTATATTTGATTTGAAACTAAATTAGATGTTCATAATACTTTTTCGTGATCTAAATTTACTGTAGTTTTATTCAAATGATCTATAGCAATTTGGAGTAGCGGACAAAAACATGAATTGATTTTAGAATTTTATATGGTTGTGTAGGGGTATTGTTGAAAAATGAAAAATTATATCGTGTCAAGATAGGATTTAAGTATAGTAATCCGATTTCTACCAAACATCATATTATTTTTGAAATTAGGATTATTATTACCTTCACTAATAATGAGGGGATTAATAATCCTCTCATTATTAATTCTGCTAATTATTATCCGGCAGCCAAACGAGTCCTAAGAGTATAATGAATGATTTTTTTGTAAATATATAAACATCACAAGGGTATAAATGTCTCAAACACTGTTCACATATTTTCATTTATGGAATAGACTCTTTGAAGTAAGACGGAGGGAGTATATTTTATATTGGGACGGGGGAGTATGTTTTATCATTATATTTTTACATATTTAAGAAAATTCATTTCTTATTTTCTTATTTAAAAAAATCATTTCTTTTTATATTAATGTTAGCTTGTTAAGGAAATTAAACAAATTGATTTTTAAGTATTTTTCAAATATAGATATATAAATATTTAATGATTGTAATTTAACTTCAACTTCAAATAAGAAATACTCCCTCCGTTCCAGATCATGGGTATATGGAGTGAATTTCACGCTTCTTAAGAATTTTTTAAAAAAATGAATAAAAGTTGAATGTGGGATAGGGAATAGTAGTTAAATGTGTGGTAAGGAATAGGAGAGAGAATATAAAAGTTAAATATGTGATAGGAAATAGGAGAGAGAATGTAAAAGTTAAAAATACTCCCTCCGTCCCACGTTATTGTGAACTTATTTTCATTTTGGTCCGTCCCACGTGAATGCAAACTGTCCAAAATGGAAATAAATTTATTATTTTATATTCACCCTACCCCACCCATTCATTCTCTCTCTTCATTTCCTACCACACAATTTATTCAACCAACTCCACTCATTCTCTCTCTTCATTTCCTACCATACATTTTCATTATCTTAATAATATTTCTTAATTATCGTGCCCGGAAAAATAATCCACAATGACGTGGGACGGAGGGAGTATTTAATAGGAAAGAGAATGAGTGGGAGGAATAGTAGTTAAATGTGTGGTAGAGAATAGGAGAGAGAAAGTATAAGGGTATAATGAATGGTTTTTTTGTAAATATATGGAGTTGATAAGGGTATAAATATATTAAAAAACTTGCCATTTATGAAAATGAACTCTTGTTCTGGAACGAACCAAAAGAAAAAGATGAACCCTTGGTCCGGGATGGAGGGAGTATGTATTTCCTTTCATCTATATTTTGCATTATGGCAATCATTTTGTTTGAAAATAAATAATTCCCTAATGAGAGTTTTATATTAGAAATAAAAGTCAATAATTCAAAAAATTGACGAAGTATATTTTTGTAACGATCCGAGTCCGAAGCCCGACCGCTACGTAGGCACCACACACTGGCCCACTAAACACCTCCTCAATTGGGTCAACCACAGCCCATCACAGGCCTCCAAAAGTTCAATGAATGATTTGATGCTTAGTAGTAGTGTATGGACCTTCTATATATCACACTAAATTTTCACATATTTTCGATGTGGGATGGGGATATCACAATCTCCCCCACTCAAACCCTTGCCGTCCCTGACAAGGTTAATCAATACTCAGATCGTACCTTCGGGCTAGCTCGCAAACCTTAAGGCCGGCGTTCTGCTCTGATATCATTTGTAACGACCCGAGCCCGAAGCCCGACCCGCTACGCAGGAACCACACACTGGCCCACTAAGCACCTCCTCAACTGGGTCAATCACAGCCTATCACAGGCCTCCAAAAGTCCAATGAATGATTTGATGCTTATTAGTAGTAGTAGTGTATGTGGATATCACTTGTGATATCCACATCCCACATCGAAAATATGTGAGAATTTAGTGTGATATATAGAAGGCCCATACACTACTACTAAGCATCAAATCATTCATTGGACTTTTGAAGGCCTGTGATGGGCTGTGGTTGACCCAATTGAGGAGGTGCTTAGTAGGCCAGTGTGTGATTCCTGTGTAGCGGTAGGGCTTCGGGCTCGAATCATTACAATTTTTGTAATACACGTAAGATAAAAATAAATGCACTACTGAATTATATAAACCATCCAATACAGGAAAACCCTATGAGCCTATGGCCACAGAAAAAGAAAGCTGCAAAATATTTGTTATAAACATTGTTGGCAGCTCAATCTTGAATAATTTCGTTAAATTGCAATAAATTGGTTGGAATGCATAGATACATATGGGGATGAATAATTGCCCCTCATTGTCTACCTTGCCCCTTTTGGATGCATCATTCAATAGGGACCCTCTTGCAAGTTCCAACCCTTTGGATTTTAGCATTTTAATGTGTTCAATTATATAAGCATAACTGCTCTCGTAAATTTTTATGACTGAACGATAAAAATCGAAGATACGAACTTGAACTAATTCGGGCAAGGCCCAAGTGGATTGGGCCCTAAATATATCCTAAGTATGATGTACGAGGAGGGTTATGGGCTTCTCTACCTTCCTCGAATCAAGCTTTCTCGTCATTCCCCTAGATCGACCTAGACTTAGTAGGCGAAATGACTAAGTCCCAAGTACGAGGAGACCTCCCTCCAAGTACGAGGTGAGCTCCCTTGAAGATGAGGTGACCTCCCTCCAAGTACGAGGTGAGCTCCCTTGATGACGAGGTGACCTCCCTCCAAGTACGAGGAGACCTCCCTCCAAGTACGAGGAGACTCCCATGACGACGAGTAGACCTCCCTCGGAGGACGAGGTGAGCTCCCTTGACGACGAGGAGACCTCCCTTCGAGGACGAGGTGACCTCCCTTGACGAGGAGGAGGCCTCCTCGGCTATCCCACAAGCTCTTCAGCTCTTATTCCTTTCCCGGCTCGTCATGAGCCGAGATGGCCATGCATGACGAGGAGAGAAACATTCGTTCCTCGGCATATCAACATATGACGAGGAGAGGAATTCTTGCATCTCGGCTTTTCGGCAGAGCAGCCCTTGTAATCCTATTCAAACAAGGATTAAGCAGTTATAATTCAATCAGGATTGTACCCTCCTATATCAATTCAAGTCAAACAAGGACTCCTTAACAGATATAATCCTCCTAGGATTATATCTTATCTCTTTATAGTCCAAGTTCAACATGGATTCTGTCAATCCATCACTATAAATACAAGTCATTATTTTCATATTTTGGTACGTTATCTCTTTGACTCCGAAACTCTGTCAATTCGATTTCTCAATATACAAACCGTGAACTTACTCTCTCGCCGGAGGGCCTTCGCCGAAAAAGCCCGGCTTAGTTTACGTTTTCTGTCTTATTTCAGGCTGTTCAATCGCCGGAGTACAACCGACCGCTCGAATTTGGGCTGATTCGACTTTTTGGCATCATCAGTTTGGTTCCATTGCCGGGAAGCGATTCGAATACCCATTGGATAGCTTGAAATCTTTTGTTTTAGCCAGAAAAAAAGTTGATTTTTCGCCTGAAAGCACTGTTCACTCCGAAAGTACTATTCACGCCTGGAAAATCTGTTTGCTGTCCGCTGAAAATTTGGCCGGAAAAATAATGTTCACTCCTGAAAGTACTATTCACGCCAGAAGACTATTCACGCCAAAAGTACTATTCACGCCGGGAAAATCTGTTTGCTGTCCACTGGAAATTTGGCCGAAAAAATACTGTTCACTCCTGAAAGTACCATTCACGTCGGGAGACTATTCATGTCGTAAGTACTATTCACGTCGGAACACTATTCACACCAGAAGTACTATTCACGCCTGGAAAATCTGTTTGCTGTTTGCTGGAAATTTGGCAGGAAAAATACTGTATTATTCACGCCGGAAGTAATGTTCACGCCGGAAGTACTATTCATGCTGGAAAAATTTTGTTCCTTGTTCGCCTGGAAATTTGGGCCGGAGAAAATTTTGTTTGGATTTTTGATAAAAATTATGCTTCCCCATTAGAGCCGTCAAGTTGGGACGGTCCCGTCGGGACGTCCCGTCCCGCCATACAAATGGGACGGGATGGGACGGAATATTTTAGTCCCGTCCCGTATCGTTCCGTTCCCATCGCGGGACAACTTATTTTTATTCCGTCCCATCCCGTTTTCCCGTATTGACCCGTACAAGTATTATATGTTTATCACCACTACTACTAGTCTACTACTACACACTTAAAATAAAGGTATTAACCTTGGCTGAACTTGCTATGGATTGAACAGAGAAGGAGAATGCTCCAAGGACGGTAAAGGACATGAAGATCATTAGTGCAGGAAGAATATTGGAAAACAACAGAACGGTCGGAGAGTGCAGGAGTCCATTGTGTGATGTTCCTGGAGGAGTTACAACAATGCATGTTGTGGTAAACCCACCTGCTCAAGAAAAGGGTACAAGTATGTTGCTAGATATTCACCCTCC
The DNA here is from genome assembly GCA_022495995.1 of Adenophora triphylla var. japonica. NCBI lineage: Eukaryota > Viridiplantae > Streptophyta > Magnoliopsida > Asterales > Campanulaceae > Adenophora > Adenophora triphylla. Next base: position 1,317,894 of record JAFEMH010000001.1, read on the forward strand.
TACTTCTGATACTGATGTTTGTGACCTTTCATATTCCCTTGTTTTCTTAGTTTGAACTGCAGGATGTTTAGAATGAAATAATCAGCGACTGTGGAACATGGTTTTTTTAGATTGTATAACGCTAAACAACCAGAAATGTGTGAGGCTCCATTAGTTTTGCAGAAAAATATTGCCCAAAAATGTTTTCTAAATATACCTGTTTGCAGTAGTATGTATTCCCGCATAGTCAACGGGTCCCGCATGGGTCCCGTCCCGTTTTCGTCCCGTCCCGTATCATCCCGTTTCCGTCGCGGGACAACTTATTTTCGTCCCGTCCCGTCCCGTATTCCCGTATTGACGGCTCTATCCCCCATCATAATTTCAATGGATGATAGGAATAGCATAAGTGTTACTAACGAGGAGAACCAAGGTTAGGGAGACGAGATCCCCCCTACCGACGAGATGCTACCTCCTCCTCTACCTCTGAATGACAGGATACCACCCCTCGGCATGACTTTCCGCTCTATGGGACAGCCAGCTGCCAAGGAGGCAGGTACCAACCTTCCTCGTCATACTCGTCCACGAGGGAGACGAACTACAAGCAAGAAGACGACAAGGAATGCCGACGTTGGACGAGCTGAGAACGCCCAGCCCGTTGACCGACGTACCTTGTTGCATCGACAAATAGAGACTTTGCAGAGAATTTACGAGACTCAGGCGGCTTTGTTGCAACTAGATCCAGAAAATCCAATGGCCGAATTCATAAGGCTTTCGAGGTCAGGGGAATCTCGTGGAGGGGACACTAGGGGTGAGAGACGAGGTAGCCAGAGGAGCCATCCTCGTGGCCAAGATCCCCCTCCCCCTGAGCCTGCTGTACCACCTAAGCAGAACCTCCGAGATGCCCCTCATCCTTGATCTAACGATCATGAGAATGAGAGGACCATGTGTGACCTCAGAAGCCATCTGAATTCAAAGGAGCAGGAGGTAAACTCAGCCGACTTACGAGCAAGGCTCAGTCTGGCTAGGCGTTTATCCCCTCCTCGTATTAATATTTCATCTCGTCCCAGTCCTCCTCCTCGGTATAACTCTCCTCGTCCCCAAAATTGCGCAAGGCCGAGGATCCCTCAACCGTACAGGATGTTCCTCGGCCACCAAGAGTTGGAACTGAGGAAGGAGAAAATACCTCCCAGACGAGTAAACAACCGCCGAGATGACGAAGGACAACATAGTAGGGTGAATGGTCACCTAGCAGAGAGGTCCCATCGCAGTTCCCACCGGAGTTCCCATCACAGTAATCACTCTAGCACAGAAAAGGGAGTGGAGGCCAAGGAATGGCAACTCTTAAAAAAGAGAATTGACGACATGGAGATGGGAAAGAAGGTTGACAGAGACGACAATGACTGGTCCACCCGTCCCTTCTCCCAGAGGATAACAGAAGCACCACCTAATCCTCTATTCAAGGTCCCAAACTTTGAAAAGTACAACGGAACCACCGACGCGAAGGACCATGTGCAAAGTTTTGAGTCGACCATGAACCTCCTCACCAAGGCGGATGACATGCTCTGTAAAGCTTTCGCGAGCACCTTCTCCGGATCAGCCTTGACCTGGTTCCATGAGCTAAAAAAGGGTTGCATCGATAGTTGGAGAGGCATGAGGAGAATGTTCTTAGACCACTTCGCCACTGCAGGAAGAAGGAAGAAAAGGTTAACCGACCTTGCCAATATCGAGCAAGGGAAGAACGAGATCACCTTGAGTTACTATAACCGGTTCCAAACCATGACGGATCAAGTAGAAGAAAGCCTCACAGACAGGGAGGTGATTGTTTGTTTCAATTCCGAATTGAGATCTAGACCAATAATTTATGAACTCTCCGCCCGAGAACCAAAGTCCAAAGCAGACTTATTCAACGTGGCATATGTCATCGCCATGGCGGAAGAGAAAAGCAAGAAAAAGTCTGACAAGACAGAGACTGAAGAAAACACAAATCACCCATCCTCCAACGACAACGGTAACAAGGGCAAAAACAGGACGCGGGGAACGAAAAAGGCTGAAATCTTCACTCCCCTTACCAAACCAATCACTAAAATCATGCAATTGGTAAATCTTCCTAACCCCCGCCCACTAAGTGACCAACCAAAATACCCACGTGACCCATCCAAGCACTGTGATTTCCACAAATACTATGGTCACGACACTGAGAACTGTTTCGCCCTCAAGAAGATGATCCAGAAATCGGTTGATGAAGGCAAGCTTGATCGTTACGTCTTGAAGAAGGATGGCAAGCAGAAAAGGCAAGAAGCCAGCGAAGATAAAGATACTGATGAAGAAGAAGACATGCCTCCTAGAGCCAAACTCCATTAGAATCTCCTAAACACAAGTTTTGTCCGTCCTAGATATAGCCCCTCATCTCGTCAAACGGCCAGAACTCGGGGGCCAGCTATGACTTGAGACAAGGAGTGCTACAGGATGTAGACAAACCAGTTGGAAGTAAGATACTAGATGGTCGCGGAGAAAAAGAAATTCAAATTCAAATCATAGCAAGAGCTGAATACTTTAATTAATTCTAGTTTTAGTTTTTTAGTTTATCGTTGTTAGTTTTTACTCTTCTAGCAAGGTAGGGTTGCAATCTGATGTAATCTTTTCAATTTATGAAATTTACTTCTTCAATGTGCAAGTCAACTACCAAGCGAGTTTTCTCCTCGTCAAGGATGGGAGAGGCCAAAAGCATCTACGACCTATGTACGAGTCATCTTCCTTGTCATAGAGAGATGAAAAAGAAGTAAGCCCAACGTCTCCAATGACTAACGCGGCAAAACCATCTACGACATATGTACGAGTCATCTTTCCTCGTCATAGAGAGATGAAAAAGAAGTAAGCCCAATGTCTCCAACGACTAACGCGGCAAAACCATCTACGACCTATGTACGATTCATCTTTCCTCGTCATAGAGAGATGAAAAAGAAGAAAGCCCAACGTCTCCAACGACTAACGCGGCAAAACCATCTCGACCTATGTACGAGTCATCTTTCCTCGTCATAAAGAGATGAAAAAGAAGAAAGCCCAACGTCTCCAACGAATAACGTGGCAAAACCATCTACGACCTATGTACGAGTCATCTTCCTTGTCATAGAGAGATGAAAAAGAAGTAAGCCCAACATCTCCAAAGACTAACGCGGCAAAACCATCTACGACCTATGTATGAGTCATCTTTCCTCGTCATAAAGAGATGAAAAAGAAGAGAGCCCAACGTCACGACGAGGAAACCCCTCGGCCTAACGACTAACGCGGCGAAACCGTCTACGACCTATGTACGAGTCATCTTTCCTCGACATAGAGAGATGAAAAAGAAGAGCGCCCAACGTCATGACGAGGAAACCCCTCAGCCTAACGACTAACATGGTAAAACCATCTACGACCTATGTACGAGTCATCTTCCTTGTCATAGAGAGATGAAAAAGAAGTAAGCCCAAAGTCTCCAATGACTAACGCGGCAAAACCATCTACGACCCATGTACGAGTCATCTTTCCTCGTCATAGAGAGATGAAAAAGAAGAGAGCCCAACGTCACGACGAGGAGACCCCTCGGCCTAACGACTAACGCGGCGAAATTGTCTACGACCTATGTACGAGTCATCTTTCCTCGACATAGAGAGATGAAAAAGAAGAGCGCCCAACGTCATGACGAGGAAACCCCTCGGCCTAACGACTAACGCGGCAAAACCGTCTACGGCCCATGTACGAGTCATCTTTCCTCGACATAGAGAGATGAAAAAGAAGAAAGCCCAACGTCTGGACGAGGAGACCCCTCGGCTCTAAATGACTAAAGCGGCACATCGGTCAAGACCAAGGAATCCTCCTCGGCCTAATGACTTGAAACAGACAAATTTGCCAAACATCTAGAATCGAGCTAGCCTCCTCGTTCTACAATATCAAAGGTACGAGATGATCTTCCTCGGCTTCCCCAAGTTTGTACTGGCATTCAAGCAAAAGCAGATCAAGTAAGCAAAGCAGTTTATACTAAAGTAATAAATGAAGACATGAAATTGAGAAAAGGCATTTCATTGATAACAAATTGGATTACATTGGCTCTACTACATGAAGAGTTAAAATCTAATCAAGATCTAAAAAGGTCCTCCCTATAGGCTGCAGGATTCGGGATGATGACTTGTTGGGTTTGATCTTGAGCCCCAATTTGAGCTCCATCATTGGGGTGCTCCTCGGTACTAGTCTCCTCGGCCTGCACCACGGCATCCGCCTCATCGTTTTCCTCTGTGCCAGGATCTGGGATGATGACTTGTTGGGTTTGAGCTTGCTCCTCGGCATTCGTCTCCTCGGTCTGCACCTCGGCATCCGCCTCATTGTCTTCCTCTATGCTAGATACCTCAACCTCAATCCACTCAATAATGGCATTGATATTTTGGTGATCGAGGGGAGGAGGAATCCAAGCAGGACGACCATCATTTAATAATACCATGGTGGGTTTCCAAGACGTCAAGCATCGTGCTACATAATCCATCATCGCATTATCAGCCAGCGGACAACTGAAGGGACACCTGCCATGTGACGCTTGTTCGTATTCTCATAAACTGAGGTAGATCTCACTTCCTCCTCGGCATAGCCTTATGCTGAGCTAGAAAGTCGGGGGCCACTGAACGGTATAAACCAAAGATACGAACTTGGACTAGTCCGGGCAAGGCTCAAGTGGATTGGGCCCTAAACATAATCCTAAGTATGATGTACGAGGAGGGTTATGGGCTTCTCTACCTTCCTCGAATCAAGCTTTCCCGTCATTCCCTTAGGTCGACCTAGACTTAGTAGGCGAAATGACTAAGTCTCAAATACGAGGAGACCTCCCTCCAAGTACGAGGTGAGCTCCCTTGACGACGAGGTGACCTCCCTCCAAGTACGAGGTGAGCTCCCTTGACGACGAGGTGACCTCCCTCCAAGTACGAGGAGACCTCCCTCCAAGTACGAGGTGAGCTCCCTTGACGACGAGGAGACCTCCCTCCAAGTACGAGGTGAGCTTCCTTGACGATGAGGTAATCTCCCTCCAAGTACGAGGTGAGCTCCCTTGACGACGAGGTGACCTCCCTCCAAGTACGAGGAGACCTCCTTCCAAATACGAGGAGACTCCCATGACGACGAGGAGACCTCCCTCGGAGGACGAGGTGAGCTCCCTTGACGACGAGGAGACCTCCTTCCGATGACGGGTGACCTCCCTTGACGACGAGGAGGCCTCCTCGGCTATCCCATCAAGCTCTTCAGCTCTTATTCCTTCCCCGGCTCATCATGAGCCGAGATGGCCATGCATGACGAGGAGAGAAACATTCGTTCCTCGGCATATCAGCATATGACGAGGAGAGAAATTCTTGCATCTCGATTTTCGGCAGAGCAGCCCTTATAATCTTATCAAACAAGGATTAAGCAGTTATAATCCAATCAGGATTGTACCCTCCTATATCAATTCAAGTCAAACAAGGACTTCTTAACAGATATAATCCTCCTAGAATTATATCTTATCTCTTTACAGTCCAAGTTCAACATGGATTCTGTCAATCCATCACTATAAATACAAGCCATTATTTCCATATTTTGGTACGTTATCTCTTTGAGTCCGAAACTCTGTCAATTTGATTTCTCAATATACAAACCGTGAACTTACTCTCACGCCGGAGGGCCTTCGTCGGAAAAGCCCCAACTTAGTTTACGTTTTCTGTCTTATTTCAGATTGTTCAATCACCAAAGTATAACGACCACTTGATTTTGGGCTGATTCGACTTTTTGGCTTCATCAATGACAAAACTTTATGAAATAGAGAGTTTGCCGTGTTGGGCCCTACGTTTTTAAATCAACTTGTTTACAACTTGCACCTAGCATCTTGGTACTAACAACTTGAGTTCTCATATTGCATCTTGATCATTCGCAGGTTGAACTATTGTTACGTTAACCCTATTTTTCAGGGAACGTGACAAAAAGATAGGAGACCAATTCAACGACGTTTTCTTCATCAACATATCCAGCAACGGATCATTATCCCCTCAATCAACAAAATGACGATAATATCTCAACAAGATCAACCTTACCTCCGAGATTCTAGGCTTAATATTTTCTTTGTAATTAGCCGTTGTAAAGAGGTATAAAGGGGATAAAACACTTGTATTGCACACACGTTTTTTCACTAGCTTAAGCTCCCTTTCATACGCTCTTAGCTCTGTAATCATCTCAACCTTTAGTAAACTTGTGGTCAAGGAAGGTACCAAAACCTCCCGAGGTTTTATGCCGGCGAACAAGTTGTTCTAGGGCTTTCCTCGTAAAAATCCTTGTGTTCATTTCTATTCAAGTTGATAATCATTGTACCCTGATTCATATCACTTTAGTCATTTTTCTTACCATCAAAGACACTTGTTGAAATTTGACCAAAACAATTTGGCGCCGTCTGTGGGACACTTTGATTATTTGCGTAGAAATGGCCAATCCGCCGTCCGGCAGTCAAGGTGAGAGGAGTCGGCCACTTCCTGTTTCCGGCACCCAAGGCAATCCATCTTTGAATGCGGAAGCTGTCAATTTGGAGATATTGTCCAATATGGCCGATATGTTGAAGAAAGTGAATGATCGGTTGGATGGTCAGGAGCATACGAACGCCATGATATTCAATGTCATTGATAGCCTGCGTAAAGGGAAGCAAGTTGAGACTCAAGTATCTACTCCATTTTCACCTTTACTTCCCAGATCTTTGTTTGGTGCAGGTACAGGACCAAGCCATTTCGGAGATATCCCTATGTCCAATACCTTGCTAGCAGAAAGTACAATCGTGACGTCCATTCCAATCGAGCAGCCAAGATTCAGCCTTCCAGCTAGCCAACCTGTGTTGTCATCTTGCTACACCTATGCTACACCCTCAATGGGGCAAACAAGGAGTTTCTTTAATGCTTTTGACACTTCTGCATCTCACTTTAATAACAATCCTCTTTTCGCAGAGAAGAGGAACGGCAAGTGGCGAGTATGCGTGGACTTCACAGACTTGAACAAGGCCTGCCCGAAAGATCCATTCCCTCTTCCTCATATTGATTCTCTAGTTGACGAGACAGCTGGCCACGACATCTTAACATTCATGGATGCGTCCTCAGGTTTTCAGCAAATTCAAATGGAGCCCTCAGATCAAGAGGATACAGCATTCATGACTCCGGAAGGTATATATTGTTATATTGCTATGCCATTTGGTCTTAAAAATGCAGGGGCAACTTATCAGAGGCTCGTGAATAAGATGTTTAAAGATCAACTTGGCAAGACAATGGAAGTTTACATAGATGATATGGTAGTCAAGTCCAAGCATATTGAAGATCATGTGGAGCATCTTGCTGAGGCGTTCAACATCTTGAAAGCTTTCAACATGAAGCTTAATCCGGCCCAAGTGCGCTTTGGTGTTAAAGCAGAAAATTCTTGGGTTATATGGTGACCAAGAGAGGAATTGAAGCCGATCCGAGCAGATCAAGCCATTCTCAACTTGGAATCTCCCAAGAACATTAAAGATGTCCAAAGGTTAACGGGTAGAGTAGCTGCACTAAATAGATTTATATCTAAATCATCTGATAAGTGCAGGTTATTCTACGAAGTATTAAGGAAGAATAAACTCTTCCAATGGACTGACCAACATGAAGCAGCTTTTAAGTGACTTAAAGAATACTTGGTGACATCTCCCCTACTTGCCAAACCAGAACATGGTGAGCACCTTTACTTATATTTAGCTGTATCTGAGAATGCTGTTAGTGCAGTATTGGTGAAGGAAATCCAAGGTGAACAGCATCCTGTTTACTATATAAGTAAGTCTTTACTAGATGCTGAAACAAGGTACTCTCATCTTGAAAAATTAATTTTAGCCTTAACTACTGCTGCTACAAAACTGCGTCATTATTTTGAAACACATTCTATAACTGTTAGAACTAACTATCCTATAAGAAATGTGTTAAGAACCCCAGAGATGTCAGGCAGACTGACCAAGTGGTCGGCCAAGTTGAGCAGGTATGACATTTCGTATGAGCCAAGAACAACCATCAAATCTCAGGCTCTAGCCGATTTTGTAGCAGACTTCAGTCCAAGTTTGCAGCCCGAAGTGGAACTGGAAGTTCAGCAACTTAAAGGTAAAACAATTCCTAGATTCTGGACACTGTTCACAAATGGAGCTTCAAATTCCAAAGGAACTGGCTTGGGAATAGTTCTAAAATCCCCTCAAGGTGATATCATGCCTCAAGCTGTATCTTGTGAGTTCAATGCAACAAATAATGAAGCTGAGTATGAAGCTTTAATTATGGGTTTAACTACTGCTTTAAGTTTAAACATTACGCATATAAATGTATATGTTGACTCTCAATTGCTCGCTAACCATTTTAATGGCAGTTATATGGCGAAGCATTCCAAGATGACTCTGTATCTCCAACATGTTAAGGCCTTAGCTTCAAAATTCCTATCATTCTCTTTGGAACAGGTTCCTAGAGAAGAAAACACAGAAGCGGACGCATTAGCCAACTTGGGTTCAACTTGCAAATCCATGTTGCATACTAATATCCCCATTATTTATGTTAAGTACCCGGCAATAGACCAAGTTGAGGAAACTCAAGAAGTTACTCAATCTAATGGGGCACAAGATACAAGTTCATCTTGGACCCAACCAATAATTGAGTTCCTTCAACTTGGAACTATTCCGCCAGATATTAAGAATGCTAGATCTTTTAAGATTCGTACTTCAACTTTCGTTTTAATAGATAATGTGCTATTTAAGAGATCTTTTGCAGGGCACTATTTAAAGATGTATTGATAATGAGCAAGTTGAACTGGTGCTGAAAGAAATCCATGAAGGAATATGTGGAAATCATTCTGGTGGAAAAGCATTAGCGTCAAAGGCCCTTAAGACTGGTTATTATTGGCCAACCATGCGACAAGATGCCATGAGCTATGTACAGAAGTGCGATGCCTGCCAAAGACACATCAACATCTTGCATCAACCTGCAGAGCCTCTGCATTCTATCGTCTCATCTTGGCCTTTCATGCAATGGGGCATGGATATTGTAGGCAAGTTGCCTAAAGCCCCCGGAGGCAAAGTGTTCATGTTGGCAATGACCGATTACTTCTCAAAATGGATCGAGGCAGAAGCTTATGTACAAGTAAGAGACAAGGAGGTAATTTCATTTTTAAAGAAAAATATAATTAGTAGGTTTGGTGTACCATCAGATATTATATGTGACAACGGGTCACAATTCATAAGTAAGAAGACCAGAGATTTTTGTGCTCGCTGGGGCATCAAGTTGATCATGTCCACGCCTGTCCACCCTCAAGCCAATGGTCAAGCCGAGTCAAGCAACAAGTTGATTGTCAACAACTTGAAGAAGCGCCTAGATCAAAAGAAAGGAAGATGGGCTGAAGAGTTACCACTTATACTTTGGACAGATAGGACCACTACAAAAGGGGCCACAGGTAGGACTCCATATTCTTTGGTATTTGGAGCAGAAGCTGTGATTCCAGTCGAAGGATTTAGCCAAGATAAGGATGGAAGCTTATCAACAACGGATTGCTAGATCATATAACAAGAATGTCAGAATAAGAAGATTCCAGGTTGGTGATTTAGTTTTGAGAAAAGTATTTCAAAATACAAGATAATTGAATGCAGGTAAATTAGCTCCCAAGTGGGAAGGACCATATCTCATCGATGCGGAAGCTGGCAAAGGTGCGTATTGGTTGTCAACCCCAAGTGGAGACAGGATCCCTAGAAGTTGGAATGCTATTCATTTGAAGCTGTATTTTATGTAAGTCCAGTTATTTACAACTAGACTTCTCAGGTATGATCTATTTTTGCTGTCAAGTTCACTCACATGTTTCAAGTTATCAAGTTTTATTGAAAATCCTTACTAACTTAAGCATCGGAGGGGCGTTAGCTACGCTAATGCCCAACCCTAACATGAATTTGTGTTTGCAAGGTATACAACTTGAACAAACGGAGTAGGCTCAACATGTTGACACGCCAGTACGGCTGATACTTGTTGGGACCTAAAATTGGAGTAGGTCTAAGCATGTTAACACGCCAGTACGGCTCCAACATGTTTGGACCTAGGAAGAAGAATTTCAACATGTTGACACACCAGTACGGCTGATATATGATGAAACTCTAGCTGGAGAGGGATAGAACTTGTTGACACGCCAGGACGGCTGATACTTGTTCTATCTCTTCAAACGGTTACCTCTGATCAAAGGTACAATTTACATATGGTTAAAAGATTTTCATCTTTTCTAACGAATTGAGGTTTTGACACCTTCGCCTGGGCGCACGATATCACACTTATTTAAGTTGTGATGACTGGTTGTAACATTATCATGTTACCTTCTGTTTATAACATCAACATGTTATCTAATGAACAAGAAAGTATTTCTGAAAAGCTTAAAATACTTCTATAAAACCTTAAAGTGTTCCCAAAAGATTTTGCCACTAAAAGATAAGTTGGATAAGCCAACCAATCCCTTAAAACCTAAGAAAGCTTGGAGTACTAGACCAACCTAGTACCCCCAAATAGATTGTTTGGGCTCTTATGAGCCATTACATACCAAAATAAACTTGTTTTTGGGGACAGACCCCCCATTTGGTGCCCACCAATGGTGCGGCAAATAAGCAAAAAATTGTTTTTTGTTCCTCCTCCTTCCAAACTACTTATAAACTTTCAATTTTTTCAAACATTCTGGTCTGCTGCCGCCGGTGGTGCATTTGGTTTCTTCCCTTGATCATTTTCTTCAACTTGAGCTACCACTATGGTACTCAAAGCTTTATCAGTATCATCAACTAGAGTTTCAAGGGCCATTGAGTTCACCTCCTCTCCATCTGCTGGTTCTCAAATGTGGTCTTCTAAAGTTCTTTTCTCCTCCTCCAAGTCCCAAGTTGGAGCTTGTCCGTTCTTGTACTCCTCCATAAGCTGAATTCTGGCCTCCAGCAATGTCTTTGTGGCATTGAACTTGAAATGTCCTTTGGCTTCTTCAAGCTCTTTCATATGAGCTTCATTCTCAGCACGAACAACTTCCACTTCCTTCCCCAAAGTCTCAAAATCTTTCTTCAATTTCTCCACCTCACCAACATACTTTTCTGCTTCTTTCTTCAACCTCTCTACTTCCCCAGCACTTTTGGTGGCTTCCTTCCTTGATTCCACAGCTTCATGACTACATTTTGCCACCTTGATCGTCAGAGTATCGACCTGGTCCATAATAGGACTCATAATTTCCGAAACCTGTGTAAAAGAAGTATTAATACTCTATCAACTCTTTGCTAAGGTTCAAGGTCTCTTCGTTTTACCTCATCAACAAATCTTGCTATCGCAGCTTTAAACTTCTCTCTTGTTTTCACCATATCATCACTTGCATCCGTGGCCTCAGCCTCTATCAACTTCCTTTTCTTCGCTTCCTCCTTCTTCTTGGAGACATTCAAATCAGAAGTAGATGCCATAGACATAGGAGTTGGAGGCTTATTATCTCTCTTGGCAATTCTCTTTGCCCTAACTTCAGCCAATAGGTCTGTAGCACTCACAGTGTCTTTAGATCGAGTAGCTGCAAAAAAGGGGTATAAAATAAGAACAACTTAAAAAAAAATTAGAACAGATTGGAGATAGGCAAAGCTTTAAGATATTAGGTAAACCTGTGGACATCTTGGTGGGATCAGGTAGAGCTTCTTCAGGGTTAAGTTCTTGATCAGGCAGAGCTTCTTCAGGCTTAAGTTCTTCTTCTAAATCTACAGAAAACAAGACCGGGAATGCCTTGAAAGACCTTATTAATGGATCCAACTCATAGATTTTCCTCACATTCTCCCCTGTACCCTCTTTTGCTGGAAAAAGCACGTTCAGCTTAGCAACTACGCCAAAAGAGATTCAAGTGATTAGTTAGCAGGTTGTTAAGTAACATTAATAGAGTAAGAAAAATTATCTATACTACCTTGAGACCTCCACTTGGAAATTGCACCCTCCTCCGAAGCCAGGGTATTTCTCCTTGCAAAGAAAAATTTGTTCCTCCACCCTCTATCAGCAGGGTTACCGTTATCATTCAAAAAAGGGGCTTCACCAGTCTTAATCCTAAAGCTAAATCTCCCAGGGCCAAATCCCCTAATCTCATTTGTATAAGCGAATTCTTCTAAACCAACTTCCAACTCAGTTTCCACATTTAACCTAACTAGGGTTTGCAAGTACCTCCAACCTTGAGGCATGATTTGGGCATAGTTGAGTTTCGAGGAGACAAAAAACCTAGTAATTAACTTTGAGAAGGGAAATTTTAGGCCAATAACAAAGGGATATTCGGGAAAGCACACCCAATCGATAGAATAGCATTCGGAGGTTAAGTCAGGGTGGGTGAAAAAGACGGTTTCATATGGCATAGCGTGATTTTTCTTAATGATTTCTAAGTTGGCTTGAGGAATCAAACATTTTTCATTTTCTGGTTTTTTTTAACATGTTCTGAGTTGAGAAACCCTCGGGCAAACCCTCGTTACTTTCGATTATAATCAGCTTTTTTTTTCCATTTTTACAACTTGAGCAAGAAATCAAAGAGAAAGATGAAAAGGAAAAGAGAAACTCACCGGAAAATTCCTACTTGATTTTCTCTCCGGTCTCCTTCCTTGGTTATTCCTTTCGAAAATCTTCTTGAAAGCTACCTTTTTGATTCTGTGAAAGGGAGAGTTGGGGAGGAGTCTTATTTATTTAAGGGAGAGGTTGACAGCGGTTGGAAGTCTTAATGATCATGACCTTTGCTTTGGAAATCTTCAAAACCGTCCCATCAAAAACCTTTTCATTTAAAATCGCCGTGTACCTTTTACCATTTTTGGCAAACTTTTTAAATTTTTTGTCTCTTTATATTCTTCATTTTAAATTCAAAAAGTTTGGGGGCAATTGTTGGGCCCTACGTTTTTAAATCAACTTGTTTACAACTTGCACCTAGCATCTTGGTACTAACAACTTGAGTTCTCCTATTGCATCTTGATCATTCGCAGGTTGAACTATTGTTACGTTAACCCTATTTTTCAGGGAACGTGTCAAAAAGATAGGAGACCAATTCAACGACGTTTTCTTCATCAACATATCCAGCAACGAATTATTATCCCCTCAATCAACAAAATGGCGATAATGTCTCAACAAGATCAACCTTACCTCCGAGATTCTAGGCTTAATATTTTCTTTGTAATTAGCCGTTGTAAAGAGGTATAAAGGGGATAAAACACTTGTATTGCACACACGTTTTTTCACTAGCTTAAGCTCCCTTGCATACGCTTTTAGCTCTGTAATCATCTCAACCTTTAGTAAACTTGTGGTCAAGGAAGGTACCAAAACCTCCCGAGATTTTATGCCGGCGAACAAGTTGTTCTAGGGCTTTCCTCGTAAAAATTCTTGTTTTCATTTCTATTCAACTTGATAATCATTGTACCCTGATTCATATCACTTTAATCATTTTTCTTACCATCAAAGACATTTGTTGAAATTTGACCAAAACATGCCGCATTATCATTTTCTTATCGATAATTTTGATTTTAATTTAATAATAATTGGTCTTCCTCCACCAACGGGGGACTTTGTTTGCATTGGAGTGACTTGCAGAAACATCGAATAATTACTCTTGCAAAAGCAGTACCAAATTCGTTCAATAATTTGGGTGTGTTTTGCGCCCGTGGGTGGGGTGAACTTAATACATTTACACTTGAGCAAATTTAGGTCCCACTTTTTGAGGGTTGGCCTTGGACAAGTGTCGGTACAACAGTGGGACAAGTGTCAGCACTCTAGTCGAATGTAGGCTAGTGAGAGTTGATGGAGAAGAGGACATTATTTGAATGTGAATATAATCATTTCATATTTTAAATGCTTTATTATTTTATTTGAATGATATACGCATAAGAATTATTTAAAATTAAATTGTACAATCAAAATATTTTTATAATTTAAAAAAAGGGATAATTATTTTGAAATTTAAATTGTACAATCAACGTATTTTTATAATTTAAAAAAAAAGGATAATTATTTTGAAATAGTTTTTTTTTTTCTTTTTTTCTTTTTTTTCTTAAAGAAGGGGATCAACACATTTCACCGCTCCCTCCTTGATGCACTTCACAGAGGCGCCTAGCTATGCTAGGGAGGGCAATGTCATTCCCTCTAAGCACTGGTGGGGGAATTGAACCCATGACCTCCAGGTTGAAAGCCATGAACTCTAACCATCAGACAAAGACCCCGCATGCTTTTGAAATAGTTGAATGTATTAGGAGGGGAGATCTTCTTTTTAAGAAGATTGGGTTTGTGATATTTCAAGCAATATCATGTGGCTTGGTTGTGGCTTTCATTGTAAAGTTAATTGAGTTGAGTTGTGATAGTTGGATGGATAGACTTGCTTGTTTTATTACTTTATACCTAGCTATCTTTAGTGGACTTTGTTTTTTTAGTGCTTTGACTTGGGAGAAGATGTTAATTTGTCCTCTTTTCAAGTAGATAAAAACTTGACACTTATCCCTTGTATACTTCCTCTTCTTATACTCCCTCCTTCCCGGCTAAAGTGTCCCAAATTTCCTTTTTGAGCGTTTCATTTAAAATGTCTCATTTCTAAAAAGGAAATTTTTTATTATTTTTATATTCTTCCTACCCCACTCATTCTCTCTCCTACTTTACTTTTACACTCACAACATTCTCTCTCATATTTTATTTTTCATACTCACAACATTTAACTTTTTTCTCTTTCTTACATCACTTTCTTAATTCTCGTGCAATTGTCCTTTTGAAACACTTCGACGGGACGGAGGGAGTATTAATATTCAAAAAATATACTTCTTCCGTCGTATATTAATATTCAAAAAAGATTTTTTTTATCATCCCAAATTAATTAACAAAGTTTTAAAAATAAAATGAAACTTACTTGTCATACTAATAACAATTAACCGCTTATTTCACTTATTCTCTCATATCCAATCATCTAAATTCACAACCTCTCACCTTTTTCGCCTTTATTCTTAATTTTTGTGCCAACCAATTTGTACATATTTTTATGAGACGGAGGAAGTATGTCTTTTCATTAAAATGATCAAAGTTAAATTTAATCTTAATCCTAACTTTATTTCAATTTAAAACTTTATAGTTAAACCATACGGAGTGTTTTTGCTTATAAACTTTCACATAACTGACACTTCATGTTTGTCAATTCCACCATTTTATATATCATGTTTTTGGATTCCACTAAATTACAAAAACTACTAAGCCTGCAAAAATATGATTTTTTTTTTTTATAAAATTAAATTTTATATTAATAAATGACTTAATTTATTATAAAAATAACGCTTGAAAGTGTTTTTGATGGAGATTAAGCTTTAACCTTTGGTTTAGTTGTAAACATGGTTGCGCGAATCAATCTTTTAGTACTTTTATGAAATCAACAAGAAAATTCAAAAGGAAAATCATGACACAAGGAAAATGATTGATGCACTCTATCCATTTAAAAGGAATTTGGTATGTGACATGATAGATATTGATGTCCATAATTCCACTAGTAAATTATATCACAAAGGATTATTGGCTTGGTGGGTCATAAACACATGAATTTGCTAATTAAAACCAAGTTAGTTAAAACTGTTTAAATTTGGAATGATTTTCTTGTTAATTTTGTGTATGTGTGTTTGTGTGTGGAGTCGGTCTGGGGAAAGACGCGTTTCTCCGTCGCGTCTGGAGAAACGGGGCAAGGTTTGTCGCGCGACATACTTAGCCAGTTTCTAAATATCACTTTCATCAGCTTCTGGATATCCAGAACATTGAATATGGATATCCAGAAGCTTTGGAAAGAATATCCAGAAACCAAATATTTTTTCTGGATATCCTTTCCAAAGCTTCTGGATATACAGAACATTGAATATGGATATCCAGAAGCTTTGGAAATGATAACCAGAAAAAATATTTGATTTCTGGATATCCTTTCCAAAGCTTCTGGATATCCATATTCAATGTTCTGGATATCCAGAAGCTTTGGAAAAATATCCAGTTATTGTGGCTAAGTATGTCATGCGACAATCGTTGCCCCAGATTTTGTGTTGTGTGTGTGTGGTCGGGGTCCCATCCAATAGATGGCCCATGCAATTAAATGGTTGAGATGTTGATGTGAGTGGGCAACATGTGAAGTGTGGAAGAGGAGGGTCCATTTACAGACATGATACCATTTTTGAAGCCCCTTCCTTTCCTCCCGGTCACTCAAGTTAGGGTTAAGGAGAGATCAACATATTGTTCATTGTTTTTCTCATCTTTAAAAGTATTCTTAATAAATGTTCATTTGTTAAAAAGTAGTCTTTAAATAAATTTTATCTTCTGCTTATATTTAAAAATATCATGTTATTTGACACTACAAAATAAAAAAGTTATAAAATCGAGGGTTTTTTATGCATTTTGCAACTTTTTTACATTTTTTTTTTTAGATTTTTCCTTAATTCAATGAAAGATAGACACTTATTGAGGGCCAAAAGGATTTCTTTATATATATAATTTATTTGTTATCAATATAAATAGATATGAATAAAAAACAAAAACAATAGGTGTCTTTTGTAATTAAATATAGAAATTGTTATTCGTATTTCTTAATATTCTAACAATGATAGAAATTCAAAATCTAGAATATTAAAAATATTGACAAGTCAAATATAATATTTATTATTCGGAGTATAATGTGTGTTTAATAACACAAAATTATTTTTATAGATTGACTTTATTATAGGAAAATAGTTTCGATACTGTGAGATTGTTGGGTCATACAGTCGAAAGTAACGAGGGAGCGTATAGTGGAATTGGAGTCTATATCCCGAAAATGTCTGAGTTGGGAATGAATTGCTCAAACGAAGAAAAGTCAAGATTGGAGTTGAAGACACTTGCACGACTGTATAGCTAGGGCTGTTACACGAAATGAGTCTGCTCGAGCTCGGCTCGAGCTCGGCTCGAGCTCGGATTGAAAAAAGCTCGAGTTCGAGTGGACTCGAGTTGAACTCGAGCTCGAGCTCGAACCGATTTTTAAGATCGTCATTTTTTCGAGCTCGGCTCGTATGTTCGACGAGTTCTGTTCGAGATCGACTCGTTTGAGCTCGACTCGTTAAAAGCTCGAATGAATTTTAGTATATATATATATATATATATATATATATATATATATATATATATATATATATATATATATATATATATATATATATAAGCTCGTTTAGGCTCGATGTCGATTACAATTCGAATTAGGGCTCAATAAAGCTCGTTTGATTTCATATTTTTTTCAAAAAATAAGTCGAAGCTCGAGCTCGGCTCGTTATTACTCGAGTTCGAGCAGCTCGCGAAAAGCTCGCGAGCCAGCTCGCGAAAAGCTCAAAACTTGATTCGAGCCGAGCTCGAACATGCATTCTGGGCTCGAGCTCGTTTAAAAGTTAACGAGCTCGAGCTCGAAACATCGAAAGCTCGGCTCGGCTCTGCTCGTTTACAGCCCTACGTGTAGCTTATTGTGCACGACCATGCGAAGGTGAACATCAAAGGCTGCAACAGATTTACTACATGCATAACCGTGCAAATTAAGGAACGTGGTCGCAGGGCCGGCCCTATGCTAAGGCAGGTGAGGTCTGGGCCTTAGGCCTCCAAATTTTTGCGCTATTTAGGGGCTCCAAAATTTAGGGACATAGTGATGGTATACTAGAATGTGAGGGGCCTCATTGAAAATTAAACTTAACAATAGTCTGGTCAATCCGTCAATCCACACACACACACAAATCTCACAGCCTCACAATATCACGAAGAAGAGACGAGGAAGAGACGGTCCAGTCCAGACGGAATTGCGATCGCCACCACCCAGCCACCGCCGTTCGCCGCACTATTTTTGTCAAGGTATTTTGATTATCTGATTCTCTCCCTTCATCGGCTTTTCCTCTCTCTCTCTCTCTCTCTCTCTCTCTCTCTCTCTCTCTCTCTCTCTCTCTCTCTCTCTCTCTCTCTCTCTCTCTCATCTCAAATCCTTCAAATTTCTAAGTTTCTAACAAATTAGGAATTTTGATTTAGGGTTAAATAATTTATTTTATCCTAGATTAGGGTTAGGGCTTTTGATTTAGGGTTAAATTAAATTTATTTTATTCGAAATTAGGACATTTGATTTTGATTTAAATTAAATTTATTTTATCCAAATTTCTAAATCCCTAACAAATTGGTTTTTGATAACACTGTAGTACTATCACAATTATACCTAATATCTATTCGTGTTGTGGCAATTCTCTTATTTTCTCAGAAAGTTACCAAGCGTAATAATTTTGGTTGGCTTCTTCATTTTTCTGATATTCCATTTTTTCTGTTGTTCCATTCTTCATCTTAGTTTTGTACATTTTAAAATTTTTGTAGTCGGTTTTGTACATTTGATTTCCTCTAAATATATATTTTGCTCAAATGATTTTCCTTCTTGACTTGTTTATTACTCAGTCTGAAGTTAGATCCCTTAGTCAGTTGAACTTTTTTTAGCAATGCTATGCATGATACAAAAGGATCATCAAAAAAATTCCCTAAGCATGAGACTAGACATGTTTCAGAGCATAAGGTATGCACATAAATAAAAAGAACATTTTTCTTCTTTGAAATTTAACTATTGCCATATCACTATGATGTGGCGTATTTCATACTATGTAATTTTTATGTTTTTCGGTCTTATATTTCGTTATTTCCATGTAATTAGCTAGGTTTGATGTATTGTGAGTGATTTTATGTATTGTGAGGATTATGAGATAAAAGGTGTAATTTGAGAGAATTTTTAGAGAGTTTTTGATGTAAGTGTTTTTGGTCCTCAAGAGTTGCTCAAAGTTCATCAAGTTTACACCATGGAAGGCAAGTCAAGGAAGTTCGGAAGCGAGCCAAGGATTCAAGAGGAAATATGAAGAAATCAGTGCTTTTGGTCCAGGGGACGAGTCGTCTCCCTTTGGCCTAACTATTCCCCAAAGGGGGGACGCCAGATTCAGGAAGGGGTGTAACCAGGGACGAGTCGTTCCCTACATCACGACTCGTGCCCATCGAAGATAGGCTAAGGGACGGCTCGTGCCTGGGAGGACGAGTCGTGCCATGACGGGCTGGCTTGACGTATTTTTGCAGTTTTAATTATTTTTTAATGTATTTTCTTTTCCTTTTTAGCTAGGTTTTAGGGAGGAAGTATAAATACTACCTCCTATCAGTATTTTAGGTTATCTTATCTTCTCTTTAGTTTTTTCCTAGACAATATTCAAGCTTTTGAATTCCATGGAAGGCTAATTCTCCATTGCTTTTGATTTGTAACTTTTGAACCGTCTTGACCATCAATTGAGGTTTGATTTCTTTTGATTATTCTTCCCTATTTACAATTTTGCTTGTGCTTAATTCAATTCAATTTCTAGGGTTTTTAGATATTGATCAATCTCTTGATTCTTTTAATTGATTATTGCTAGATCTCCCTTTTATCGTGTCGGACTAGGGTTGTCATTGTAGCACCTTCGTTATTCGTGTATGTGTCATCTTGAATGGTGATTAAAGTAAAATTGGCTTTAATTCTATTTGAAACAATAATAGGTTAATTTCTTGATCTTAATCTCTTAAAACTTTCATCAATTAATACTTTGAATCTTGACCGTGTCGGCTAGGTTTTGGTATTGATTAGGATTATTAGTTGAGTGTGTCGCCGCTAGTAATTATTAACAAAGAAGAGATAGGGATTTTATATCTCGTGATCAAGTAATTAGGGGAAAGAAAGAAAGAATCATTCCGGTGATATTGATTGATAGACGGGGATAATTTTGCATGTCCAAGGTGTTCTTTTACATTATTATTTATAGCTTAGATTTTAATTCCCGTCTTAGGATTTTAATCATTCAACAAACAAAACCCCCCCCCCAATTGTGTGTGACTTGATTGTATTCAATAACCGTTCTTCGTGGATCGATCCTGGACTTGCTCTAGCTGCATATCTTGTGGCCGAGTTCCGGTTTAATTTAGTAGGTGTGCGATTTAGCCTACCAAATTTTGACGCCGTTGCCGGGGAGAATGTCTCCGAGCACGATCAGCTGCTCTTGACTGCATCATAGTCAAGTAATCCTCCGATACTGGCTCGTAGCTCCGGGCCTCAGGCTGCATCGCCCATGCCTCTATCTATCATGATCGGGCTCCCAAAATGGCCACCTCATCCTCTAGACCCTCGAAACGGTCCTGCACCTCCTGAAATCGAACATCCTCTAGAGCCGGTCGGCTCTGCTCCCGAGCCAGCCATGCTCACTCCTGCTCTTCAAAAAATGTCCTCTGTGAAAGCTGCTGCTCCTCCAGAAATCTCCTCATCACATCCCACTGATCAAAAGAACCCTGCTGCTGGCCCTGGTTCTACTCTCCTTCACCGTGACCACCCTGCTCCTGCTCATCATCATCCTCATCAATAGGATCCATCTCATCCTCAACACCGGGCATACACCAATGCCTGGCCTGTGTGCCACTCGGAAATGTGGCTCCTATCGTGCAAGGAACCGTCCTCCTGGGATTACCATACTCAAATAATAAGGACAAGTCGTACGCCCCCCTCGGGTCCCTCAAAAACTTGTCATATTGCACAAGCCAGTCTCTCGAATAAACGCTCGTGCCCCCCATTAACTTTACTGCCTCAGGCTTTAACTCCCCCACACAAGCTGCAGCATTCAATGTGATCATCCCCCCTATCGAAATGTTGCCCTTTTTAGTAAGGGCAAACGCCTCACATCTCCTAACAAAAATATCCACCCAGTCAGGAATCACCTGAAAACTCCTCAACCCTGTACGCAAAAGATTTACCATAGTAAGATTCAATTGAGCGGGCTCCCCATTTGCCAGCCAGGACATAGCTAACCCTCTATAAAATAACTTCCACGCCGGGTGAGAAAGAGAAGAAGCCCTAAGAAATTTCTTAGTGCATGGCAATCCCGTGAGCTCCGTAAAGAAAAAGCAACTTGCCCCATCCGCATCCAACCAGTTTCCCCTCGGTTGGTCAACCCCCAAGACTCCCCTCAAGTCATCATAGGTCAATCTATAAGTTTCATCATCCAGATGAAACCGAATAACATTGGCATGGGACCCCTTTCCTACCTCCAAGGTTGAAAGAAATTCAAGGGAATATCTCAAATAATTATCTCCTCTCTTCCCCAAGAAAGTCCCGGCTTGGTTCATCAAATCCGCTACTAAGGTTTCTAAACCCAAAACCCTTAACACTGGCAAATGGAGGAAGGTGGTGACCTGGAATTTCCTACTTTCCAAATTCCGCCACTTTTTTCTTTTGAGCGGAAGTCAACTGGGTCAAACCCATAAAAGGTAAGGGAGCATTAGGGGGAGTGGGATCAATTGGGACTTCGACGTGGGTGGTTTGTCTACCTCTTTTATTGCCACCCCCTCGAACATCTCTTCCCCTAGAAGTCATTTTTTTTCAACACCACAAATCAACTACAAATCCTCCACTAATCAATCCCACAGCAAGTGCACACAACACACCACTACAATCACAAACCCCTTCCAAATCCCAACCGAACCGCCAAACGACAATTTCAACAAGTCCCAACAATTGAAAGTGCAAGAAAAAAAGGATGAATTTTTTTACCTTATTCTAGCACCCGAAGCAGTCAAAAACCTTCCTTGTATCCTCCAAAGATAGCTCCCACGAATTTTGACCAAGAAATTTCGAATTTGACTTTCTAGGGCTTGGTGAATTTTCGAAAATGGGGTGGATTGAAGGCAAAAATTGAGGAGTGTGGTTCGAAATTAGGGAGAGAGGGTGGATTAAGGCTTGAATTTCGAAGAAGATGAGGAGAAATTGGGTAAAATTTCGGATTTGGGTAGAGAGAGAAAGCTTGGAGCTTTAATGGTGGTTGAAGGTTGAAGAAGAAGGTGGAGGGAGTATAGGGATCGGTTTTAGTGAGGGAATGGATTGAGGGTGAATGGTTTGGTTGTAGGGGTTGGAGGATGGTGGATTTGGGTGGAATTAGTGGGTGTTGATGTGTGTTTGTAGAGAGAGAGAAGGAAGAAGATGGAAAAGGCACAAATAGGAGAGAGAGGGACGACTGTGAAGGGTTTAAAAACCCTTGATTTCTTTTTTTTTTTTTTAACGCCCAGGGGACGAGTCGTCCCCTGGGTCACGAGTCGTCCCCTTTTCACGTGCTTCTGATTCAGGCGTCCCCCTTTGGGGGAATAGTTGGTTTTGCTCTGGGACGAGTCGTCCCCTGGGCCAATTCCACATTTTTTTTTTCAGAACAGGCCCAGGCTTTGATCCTCACTCCTTTGCTACTCCCTGCACAACACCACAAAAACAAATACCCTTAGTAGCACCGATTCCTTTAATGATGAAAAAGATAAAATACAACAAAAAATAAAAACTAAGAATGAATGATTAAATCTCGGGTTGCCTCCCGGTTAGCTGCTCTTCTTTACCGTCTTTAGCTAGACCAAACGCCGGGTAAGCCCCCGGCTAGCATCAAATTTTAAGTCTTTGACAAGACTCAGAAATAAGGTCTACTCATAATTAGGATTTTGGAGATAATGCACCTCCACATCCTCATTTATTTCCACGCCATCATGATACAATTTTAGGCGTTGACCATTTACCTTAAAAACCTTGTCTCCGAAGAGATTACCAATCTCAACCGCACCATGAGGATACACCTCCCTCATAATAAAAGGTCCGGTCCACCGCGACCTTTGCTTTCCGGGAAACAACCGGAGACGGGAATCAAATAAAAGGACTTTTTGACCAACCTTAAAGTCCTTCCTATTGATCATTTTATCATGCTAAGCCTTTGCCCGCTCCTTATAGAGTTGGTTGTTGTCGTAAGCTTCTCTCCTAATCTCATCCAACTCGCTAAGTTGTAACTTTCTCTCCTCACCAGAACCATCTAGGTTCATATTAAATTTCTTAATGGCCCAAAATGCTCTATGTTCCAACTCCACCGGTAAATGGCATGGCTTCCCAAACACTAACCGATATGGGGACATACCGATAGGTGTCTTATAAGCCGTCCGGTAAGCCCACAAAGCATCATCAAGTCTAAGACTCCAATCCTTCCTAGATGGATTCACGGTTTTCTCAAGAATGGATTTGATCTCCCGGTTGGACACCTCCGCTTGGCCATTAGTTTGGGGATGATAGGCGGTCGAAATCTTATGAGTAATATGATATTTCTTGACCAAAGCTTCGACCGTCCTATTACAAAAATGTGTCCCCCTATCACTAATGATGGCCCTAGGCATACCAAACCTACTCACAATGTTGGTCCTAAGGAAATTAACCACTACCCATGAATCATCGGTGCGTGTGGGGATTGCTTCAACCCACTTGGAAACATAGTCAACCGCCAACAAGATGTACAAGAAGCCAAATGAATTTGGAAAAGGACCCATAAATTCGATTCCCCAAACGTCAAAAATCTCACAATTTAAGACGAAGAGTTGTGGCATCTCACCACGTCGACAAATGTTACCAACCCTTTGACACCGGTCACAAGATTTGCAAAAATTATATGCATCACAGAATAGGGTAGGCCAATAAAAACCACTCTCAAGCACTTTCCTCACCGTGTTTCTAGCACCGAAATGACCATCGCATGCATGCTCATGACAGAATCTAAGGATGGAATGAATCTCACTATCGGCTACACACTTACGGATCACTTGGTCCGCACAATGCCTCCACAAATAAGGCTCATCCCACACATAATACTTTGCCTCACTCTGAATTTTATCCTTCTTGGATTTAGTCAGTCCCGGAGGGAACTTTTTAGACACAAGAAAATTGACCAAATCTGCATACCACGGTGTAGACGACTGAACCACCCAAAGAGACTCGTCGGGAAACTCACCCCGAATTGAACAATGATTAGAGGGCTCATCCTCTTTAAGCACAAGACAACTCAAATGGCCGGCCACAAGATTCTCGGCTCCCTTCTTATCCTTCACCTCGATATCAAATTCACTCAATAAAAGGATCCACCTAATAAGTCTAGGTTTCGCCTCTTTCTTGGTCATAAGATACTTAAGAGCAGCATGGTTGGTGTAAACAATGACTTTGGTGCCTAAAAGATATGACCGAAACTTCTCAAGAGCAAACACAACCGCCAACATCTCCTTCTTAGTTGTGGAATAATTCCTTTGGGCATCATTGAGGGTCATAGAAGCATAGTAAATGACATGGGATGCCCTCTCCACCTTTTGATCCAAAACAGCCCCAACTGCATAATCACTAGCATCGCACATGATCTCGAAGGGGTGAGACCAATCGGGTGCTTGGATTATGGGGGTGGTGGTCAACCTAGAATTCAACTCATCAAAAGCCCCCTTACACCTCTCATCAAAATGAAAATCAACCTCTTTTTGTAGTAAAGTGCATAGGGGAGAGGCGATTTTTGAAAAATCCTTTATGAAGCGCCGGTAAAACCCCGCATGACCGAGGAATGACCGGAACTCACGCACATTAGTGGGATAGGGGAGGGAAGAAATGACATCAATTTTCGCCCTATCGACCTCTATGCCTTTCTTTGACACCACATGACCCAAAACAATGCCTTTCTCAACCATAAAATGGCATTTTTCATAATTCAAAACCAAGTTTGTTTCAATCCAACGGTCCAAGACAAGAGCTAGGTGAGCAAGGCATTGGTCGAATGAGTCTCCATGAACAGTGAAATCGTCCATGAAGACTTCCATGAAATTCTCAACAAAGTCAGAAAAGATGCTCATCATGCACCTTTGAAAAGTCGCAGGTGCATTACATAATCCAAACGGCATCCTCCGATAAGCAAAGGTGCTAAAAGGGCAAGTAAAAGTGGTTTTCTCTTGGTCTTCCGGGGCAATAGGTATTTGAAAATACCCGGAATAACCATCGAGGAAACATTAATACGCCCTTCCGACTAACCTTTCAAGCATTTGATCAATGAAGGGGAGGGGAAAATGATCCTTACGTGTTACCTCATTAAGGCGCCGAAGATCAATGCAAACTCG
Source organism: Adenophora triphylla var. japonica (assembly GCA_022495995.1). NCBI lineage: Eukaryota > Viridiplantae > Streptophyta > Magnoliopsida > Asterales > Campanulaceae > Adenophora > Adenophora triphylla. The sequence continues at coordinate 1,342,877 of JAFEMH010000001.1, forward strand.
CCAACCCATTTGCTCCCGGATTGGCACTAACTCTCCCTTATGATTTATTGAGACGGTGATCCCGCCTCGCTTTGGAACACACTGAGTGGGACTAACCCACTTGCTGTCGGATATGGGGTATATGATCCCCATCTGCATTAGCTTCAGCACCTCCTTTTTTACCACCTCCATCATCGGTGGATTCATCCTCCTTTGTGGTTGCTTGACCGGCTTTGCATCATCCTCCAGAACAATCTTATGTGTACACAAAGATGGACTTATGCCCTTAAGATCGGCAATAGTCCATCCAATCACCTCCTTCCTTGCCCGAACCACCTCTACCAATTTCTCTTCCTGCACCTCATTCAGCTTGCTTGAGATTACTACCGGCAACGTATCATTCTCTCCCAAGTAAACATACTTCAAGCCCTCCGGGAGGGTCTTCAACTCGAGCTCAGGTGCCTTCTCAATAGACGGCACGGGCTTCCCTGGTGGAATCTCTAACTGTACCTTAACATACCCCGGAGCATCACCCGAAAGGCTCATTACTGCTTCTTTCAGACTGTCGGAAAGTTCAAAATCCAACTCCGCAAACCCCAAGGCATTTTCTAAAACAGCCTTCATATCATCATTTGTGCTGCTCACCTCGAAAACATCCTCTACCACAGGCTCAATCACATCCATGAAACATAAGGAGTGGACGTCCTTTGGGTATTTCATGAAGTGAAAGATATTGAACTCCATAACTTGCCCATCGAACTCCATGGACAAAGAACCATTGGCCACATCAAACTTTGTTCTAGCTGTAGACATGAAAGGCCTTCCAAGAAGAATGGGAGCCTTAGGATCTGAATCCATATCCAACACGTAAAAGTCAGCCGGAAAAATCATCTTACGAACCCGGACGAGAACATCCTCCACTAACCCCTTCGGATAAGCGTTGGACCGGTCAGCCAACTGTATAATTACCCGGGTGTCCTGCAATGGCCCCAATTTCAGGTTCTCAAACAATGTATAAGGAATCACATTGATTGAAGCCCCCAATTCGAGCATTTCCTTGTGCTCCGATGAATCCCCTAGAGAAATAGGGATCACAAACATCCCCGGATCATTGCACTTCTTGGGTAACTTCCTCTGATAAACGGCAGAAACATGCTCATAGACCTTTGCCTTTTTTTGACTCCTCAACTTTTGATCTCTCTTGGTGGTACACAACTCCTTCAGAAACTTGGCGTATCTCGGGACAGTCTGAAGAAGATCCAGGAATGGAATGTTCACCTCAAGCCTCTTGAAAGTGTCAAAAATGGCCTTGTCAGGCTCAGGCTTCCTCGACTCTCTCAAGGCTTGAGGAAACGGCACTTCCGGATCTACTACTGGTGGCACTGACTCAGACACAGTACCCTTCTCTTCCACGACTTTTTCTGTCGGCTCGGTCTTTTCAACCTCTAGTTCTGGTTCCTCATTAATCACTGTGTCTATCAACTCCTTACCACTCCTTAGTGTTATAGCACTCACATTTTTCTGGTTCGGGTTCAGTTCCGTCCTTGATGGCAACTTTCCCAAATTCTGAGCTTCCAACCTACCTACAGCATCCGCAATCTGCCCCACCTGTCTCTCAAGACCACTGATACTCGTATCAGTCCTCTGCTGATACTGCTGAAACCCGCTGGATAAGGTGGTCATACTCTGAGCCAATGTACGGAACATATCTTCTGTAGACTATCCCTGCGGTGACTGCGGCCGTTCTTCTTTGCCGAAATGGCTGCTTCTTCTTGAAAGCTGTGGCCGAAATCGCTGCGGTGGCTGCATAGGTGGCCTAAATTGCATGGACTGCTGAACCGGCAGAAAACCCCGTGGATTACCGAACCGATTCCCGAACTGCGGCTGCTGTGCCCCATTCGGATTAGACCAACTGAACCCTGGGTGATTCTTCTAGTTCGGGTTGTAAGTGTTCTGTCTCTGGCCTTCGAATCCTACTGCATTCACATCTTCATACTCACCCGTTTGTAATGTTGGACACGAATCCATCGGATGAGTCACATCGTAACAAATACCACACTGCTTCGGCGGCTGTCCCAACATCATTGCCTTCATCATACTTTTGATGTCCTCGACATCAGTTTTAAGTTGATCCGCCACCCCACTACTGGACCCAGCTGCACTGACCTGTCTGACACTTGACCTCGTACCATGTGTCCGAGTACTCTTCGCTATCTCTTCCAATAATTTATGAGCTTCCGCAGTGGTTTTTTTCAATATGCTACCCCCACACGAAGAGTCAACCATCCTCTTGTCCTGATCAGTAAGCCCTCCGTGGAAGTACATAATCAGCTGATCTGCATCATACCCGTGGTAGGGACAACTCCGGGTGAGAGTGTGAAATCTGTTATAGTAGTCATAATATGACTCATCCCCCTTCTGCTCCATATTGCTGATGTCCCGTTTCATCACATTTATTTGATTCACCGGGTGTAAGTGTTCCAATCTGAACCGCCAATGTTCCGTCAGCCCAAATTAATGATTTATAATCATCTAGAGGCATTTTGGACACTATTTTAACAATTTAAATGAGGAAGGGCATTTTAGGAATAAAAAATAGACAAAATCTCACGGACATTTGTCATTTCCCATAAAGAAAGGAATATTGACCAAAGGGAAAATGCCAAAACTGCTTTTCTGCAAAAATCAGGCACGCCTTCATTTCTATCCGCGCGGACGAAAATGAGGACCTCAGTCCTATCCGCACGAACATGAGTGCAACCCTAATTCAGCCTATAAATTCGACCCTTCTCTCTCAGTTTAGACAACAAACAATTCACTACTGTTACATTGCCGAAAAACTCTCTCAATACAGCCTTCAAACACCCAACAAATACTCATCCAAACACTCATCTAAACACAAATCCAAACACCAAATCTTGATACTCCTCAAGTCAAACTCTAACCCAAGAAGATTGGGTGTCACCATTGGTAAAGCCCTCCTTCTTTTCACTAAACTTATCTTTGTTCAAATCATCCTCCTCATTCACCTTGTTACCTTGTCATCTTGCATCATTTCTTCTTGATCAACTCTATCTACTTGTTTCATTCACTTGTTGCTTAATTAATTGTTGATCCCAATTCCCCTAGTCCTTGGATCTAGGGAGATCTTCATGGAGTTCATCTCCATGGATGATCTCCCATAAAAGATCTACATATTGATGTTGCTCCCATGTCCCTCTTTACATTTCAAGTAATTACAAACAAGTCTTATTTCTTTGTTCATAGATCTAGGAAGATCTCCATGGTGACCATCTCCATGGAAGACTTCCAACATGATCTACAAGTCTTTCATCCTAAGTCTTATTTTCAAGCTTCTTTAATTTTCTTGTTTAAATCTAAGGGAGATCACCTTGGAGTCCATCTCAATGAATGATCATCTTGAAGGTTAAATCATGTTTTTTCTTTAAATCTAGTCCATGGAGGTTCATCTTGGGATAATTTCCTTGAATGAACCTTCCTAAGACTCATATTTTGGCTATGATGGAGCAAATGATACACTTGAGTGCTAGATCTCAAGGATGATCATCTTAAAATGATCACCTTAGAGAATCTCACTCTACAAGTTGACACATCTAAGCCTATTTTCTTTACATTTCAAACGTAGATTATAAGTCAATCATGTTTTAGTTTACAATTCTCCCTTAAAAGCAAATGAAATGCTTTAAAGTCCTAATATACCCTAATGATGGTTTGATTTAGTAATCACCACTAAACAAATTAAGTGGGACACTAATCAAAGCCTAAGGATGGGGACAAAGCATGGATGCCAAATTCAAATATCCTTTTTTTACTTTACAGTTTCTGTTGCAACTCCAGTTCTGATTCTGTAAATCCAGTTGACTTTCTGGAAATTACAGAATCAGACTGGAAAGCTGCCAAAAATGAACCTTACTGTCCCATCCGCGCGGACAGGATTGAGCCTCGGCCTGATCCGCGCGGACATGAATGAAATGGACAGACATTTCGTTTTTCAGTCATTTTTCACTCACAGAAGCACACTGTTTTGGTAAATTTCAGTCCAGTCAAGTCAAAACTTCATTTCCAGAAAATTCCTCTTGTAAAACACACACACACACACACACAAATGGTTTTAAATTAGGAAGACTCATTTTACGAGGCATTCCGGGTGAACCCTAACGTTCTTCCCGGAGTGTAACGTGACCTCCGAACCCATTTTTCTCTAATTTTGGACATTTTTCAAAGTTTTGGCCCTTAAACTAAAAACGGCGTGGTGACTCCATTTGATTTTTCAAAAAAATTGAAAATCGTGGCATCATCATAGTGGCGACTCCGCTGGGGACTAAGGAAAAAATAAGCTTTATCTTTTTTTAAAAAAAAAATTCAAAAAAAACAAAAGAAAAAAGAAAAGCTTTTGTGGGTCAAACTTCCGTCCCGGCATTTGAAACCATTTGTACTGTGTGTGTGTTGGTTTTGCACATTTCGTGTTGTTTTGACTGTCCCGGAAGAATCGATATCTTGACTGTCGGACTCGTTTCTTTAACTGTTTGAATTCTGTGCTTATGTGTTTATTTGCTTTCAAAAAAATATTTCAAAAAAAAAATTCAAAAAAAAAAAATTTCAAAAAGATTTTTTTCAAAAAAAAATAAATCATTTTTTGCATGCATCATACTCTTTAAGACACATGTGAAAATTTCTATTTTACTCAGAAAAAGAAGATAGACTGCCGCACACTACGCGCACTTGGCCTTACACTGCACACTACGTCCTTAACCCGGGAAAGTCCGAGTAGCAGCCCGTTTGGCCTTACTACGCCTCTCGGTGCGAGCACGGGACTACTCAAACATCCCTTGGAGCCTCGTGTCGACCATGCACTTGTCCGTGACACACTTTGTCCGAGACCCGATTGGTTTTTAGTTTGGTCCGTGTCGTGCCTTGTCTGTGTATACACCTTGCCAGTCAAACCTTAGTCGGCATGCCAAGTCACTATCTTTCGGAGACCCTAATCAGTCGAAGTCATGCCGGTCTTCCGTCACGGACTTTGACCAGATCTTGACTGGCGCCTTGACTTTGACTTTGACTTGCACAACTTATGCACCGACTCCCGGCACGACACTGAGTCATCAAGGATTAACGATTATTCCATGTCTAACTACGACTTAACTGACGATGGATCAAGATCAGTTATGGAAGTTTATCAGTCAAAACCATGCCGACTTTTCGTCGAGCCCTCCGGATATGATCTTGACTTTTTGACGTCAGCTTTGCCCGTAATTTACATCGAATACGCGTTAAGACTCGATTACCCGCCAGACTTTAAGATCGTTTTTCTTTTCGGTCGGTGGGACCTGCTTGCCCTACGGAACCCTTGTTCGAGGTTACAGGTTGAGGGTCCGCAGGCGTAGTGATGGGTCCCACTGATCCAGGATTCAGAGTTGTTTGCGAAAAAGAAGAGCAATCTTTTCCAATCGCTTAGGTTTAATAAAACACGTTTTAAGTAAACAAGAACAAATAATTGCATGTTGCATGAGCCCTAAGCCCAAACACCTACCCTCCTTCACTCCCAAATATCTGAACCCTCGTGTCTTTCCACCGCAGCTCCTCACAAAGCTTGGTTTCGGGCGCCGGGCCACCGTTTGATCAGTTGGGAAGAGTCAAGCGCGTCGTTAGCTTCACCATTTGTTTCAATTCCGAGTTTCAGAATGTCTACATCAGCTGGTAATGATGGGGACAACACCACTCCGCCTCTCGGGACTCCCCAAACAGAACAGTAGTGGAATCAGTTAGCAGAACAAATGAGACTGCGACAGGAAGCACAGATGAATAGCCTTCTGGAGGCTATCAGGAGCCATGGTTTGGCCGCCAGTCTCAATCCCGATGGCACTTTCACCGTGGAAGAAGAGGAGGACCCCAATCCCACTCTTGGTCACCCTGAATACTCCAAGATGCCACCACCAACCTCCTATGGTATCACTACCGAGGCTCATGCTTCTCGATCTATAGGTCAGCCAGCTCCTCAACCACAGACTACTGGACCCATCCAGTCTGGCGGGACAAGCCAGTTCGCAGTTCCTCAGTGGGGACAAGATCAGTACGGAATGTCTTCCCATGGTTGGGGGTACCTCGGAATGCCGCAACAAGTTGGGATCCTGCCTCAGTTTGGAATCGATCAGTCCGGACCTTCACAAAGAATAAAGCCAGTGGTACCACAAAGAATAGCTGAATGCCACCACCACAGTTTGGTCTAGGGCAGCAGTCAGGAGCCCCTCTTCTAAGTAATGTTGGTCCAGCTGCCACTAACACCTCTCTGGCTTCCACAAACCCATTTCTCACTCAGGGTCCAATGGGCCACCAAGCCCCTATCCCAGTTTCATCAGAATCACCAGAACCGCAGTACCCTCCCGGTTATAGACCCTCACCACAGCTAGGCATGCAGTTCAACAACCAGGGGCAGCAACCCGCATTTAAGCCTACTTATGAGTCTCACTCTGGAAACCCAAACTATCCGGCTACCTCAGGTCTGGCTCCACCTTCTCTGCCCCTTGAAAACACGCATTAAGCTTTCGGACTCAACCGTCATGTTCAGGCTCCTATCCCTCAGGGCAATCCTGGTCAAGGGTATGTTTACACCTATGCTCCGGGATATGATATTCCCTCCACCAGTGTGCCGCCAGTGGTAACTCCTCTCTCTAGCTCAGTCACTGGCTTGAACGCTATGGCTCCACCACAGGACCCTCCCCTGGCCTGATTCATGGAACAACATAAGGAAATGAAAGCACAGATTGCTGAATTGACTGCTAAAAAAGCTACCCTTCGGCCTACAGATCCGGACTCCATTGTACCCCTGCCTCACAAGTTCGTGATGCCCAATCTTGACTTGTTTGACGGAAGTGCGTGCCCTAAAACTCACTTGGACACCTATACTTTGGCAATGAAAGCTAAGGGATGCACAAACCAGCAGTTGGCCGACTACTTCAGTCTCTCTTTGAAGTCAGGAGCTTTGAAATGGTTCTTTCGATTAAAGCCTGAAACTAGGGCTACTTGGGAACAAATCACCAGTACTTTCACAGATAAGTATAAAGCCAACTTGGAATGGGAGACAAACAGAGTTGACCTGCAGACGACGATACAGCGCCCAGATGAGAATATTGGGGATTTTTATAAAAGGTGGAACTTGAAGCTCAGTGAAATGGCCATCCCTCCCTCTGACGAGGAGCAGTTAGACATCTTCCAGTCATGCTTGAAGCCGCATTTAAGGGCCTCACTTAGCAATTTCCCCTATCCAAATCTGCGGGCAAAGGTCAATTCCGGGGCTAAATTTGAGAGGGCTTACAATCAGCAGCAATTTGTTGCATCTGCTTACAGATACCGGGCTTCTTCCACCCCCAACACGACTCCTGCCCAGCCCTATTCGGGACAGGACTGTAACAATGCCACTCCCTTTGTTCCCAAGAAACCTGATGTGTCCAGATCCCGGTTCCAAGGCTTGGGAGACTTTGTGATGCCTTTGAGTGATATCTTCAGAGGTTTGGTAAAAGAAGGTTTGCTCCGGCCTTTAGAAACCCCAATGCTCCTTTGGATACCTCCAAGCATTGTGCCTTTCATCAGTACCATGGGCACCTGACAGATGATTGCGTCCCCCTGAAAAAGGCAATCCAAGGTTTGATTGAGCAAGGGAGGTTAGAGGTGCCTGAAGGGCCTAATACTATCAATCACCCGTTCCCTAGAAATAACAACATGAGTGTCAACATGGTCGAGTTTGGTGATTCAAGCCTTGTGGGCACAATGGATTTGACTCACCCCTTTGTGAGGTCGATGAACCAGTCATCGCAGGCAATGAAAATGGCTGGATTGAGCAAGAGATTGCCAAAGAAATCCTGATGGAAAGATCTGCAATAGCTCCCATCCCCAGCGTCGAAGAATAGGTGCATGGTCCAACAGCAAAGAGCGGCTAGACTAGGGGCTACCTATCTTTAAATTAAATTGAAATGTTAAAATAGTCTTTTAGTCAACCTTCGTAGGTTCTAGTACTTCTCTTTCACCTAAGTCCGTCTTGGGCACTTGTTGGTTTAGTCCACCTCGAATGTTGTGGTAAGAAGTTTAACTATCATTTAAAATTTCAATATACATATGTCTTCTTTCTTTTCTTACTAGACTCGAGACATCACTTGCACACCCATGTTACATCTAATTGAAATGGTTTTATCCTAGATGATCACTTGTGCTGCTCAACCACTAATTCTTTGAAATGATTAATATTTAAATTAATTGGAACGAGAAAATCAATTGATATCCTTCTCAAATTGGGGCTTACCAACTCCCCATCTTGCATCTCATATGCTCACATTCCTTTCATCATCCTCATCATCTCGTTGAATTTGCACGGATCTTTTTTTATTTAAAGCTTAAGCAAGCAATGAAGACTTAATTTCGTCATCCAGTAGGGGTTGCGGTTGAAGCTGTTCACCCGTAGGGAAAACCTTTACCTCACCCTCACCAAACAATACCCTTTCATTTCAAGATCGGCATGTTTTGAAACCCGGTTTGGCCATCATTTTTGCTCCATGCTAAGAGAAGTCCAAGCAAGCCCAAGAATTTAGCTTCGAGAGTCGGGGACACACAAAATATATCAAGCCGTGAAGGAAGGACAAAGATAATCCTCAACTCCTCAGGAGGCCTTCCAAGTTATTAAAAAAAAAAAAGAGAAAAGGATTTTAAATCCTCACAATTCAGCAAGAATCCTTAACGTCTCAGGAGGCTTAAAAAAAAAAAACTGTCAAATTCAGCAAAAGTCCCCGACTCCTCAAGAAGCTCTCCAATAGGAGCCCGAATCCTTGCAAGTTCTCAAAAGTTCTAATTTGCTTGGACTTTCTCTCACCAATACCTTCTAACCAATTCCAGCCATCCTCTCGATTTTAGAGGATATTCCCTAAACCAATCACAAGCCATCCTCTCGATTTCAGAGGATATTCCCATTACCATTACCCTTGCCCTCGGCCAAAGTCAAAATTTAGAAGCAATGAAGATGCAATCACAGATTTCCTCACCTTAGAAATCCCAAACACATCCTCAAAATCCAACCTCTCATTTTTAGAGGTTCAGTCAGTAAAAGGCCCAGCCGACCTCTCATCTTAAGAGGTCACGATTTTCCAAATCACCCGATGGCCGATCGAAGCCTTGAAACCCAGATACAGTTTCTACCGGATAGCAGTTTCATTCTAATATCTTCAGGATCTAAATCAAATTAATGCTTCAGTGCTTGCTTAAATCAGAGCCAAATCCATCTCGGCTAAAATGATCCTCAATCAAAGATTGTGCAAATTCAATCCTTCCCTTCGACACTTCATGCGAGCATATTTCATTTCTCCTCCGCAAACACTTGCCGTGGATGTCCCACTGGGCTCCGCATCCATGTATTTCATCGACACTCCAAGGGGACATGTTCTTCAACTCTCCAATTCCCAGAAAATCCTCAAAGGTCCTCGAAATCTCGAATTTTCACATTCATTCTCTCTTCAATCGGGTTAAGCCCGAACTACGCCGACCTGAGCTCCTCGTCAGGAGGGGAACGTAGGCAACCATAATTGGTCCGGTCGAAATCACAAACAAATCTCAAAAAAAAATCCGGTCTCATCAAGGACCGTTCCTATACACTTTCCATCCTTCCAAGCTTGATTCTTGATATCAGTTGGTTTTCTCCTTGTGATTAATCAAAATATTTGTTCATATCAGATTTAGTGCTTGAATAACCCGAACATCAATAAAGGGTTTTAAGCAGCCTTGTGATCATCATGAATAAGACAAGTTTTCAAGTGTCTCGACAAGTCTTCTCTTTCTACATTATAGGAAGATAGAGCCAAACACTGTTTTTCTGTCAGCAGGGGCTTCCATACACTTTTCCACACCTTGTTAGGCTTATACTCTCTCAAAAGAGTCAAACCTAAAAGCGAGAATGTCATACACAAATTCGGGAGACATTCCCACCTTTCAAAAGATATGCCCCTGCACGTAAACATTTCCGAGTCTTGTCCAGTGACTGATTGACTAAGGTCTGAAAAGATGGGTGCCTCCTCGGCCACATAATGACTCTGTCTGCAATAAGACTGCTCTGAATTTCTTCACACTGGGGCTTTGCTAAGCAGTTCTCCCAGGTTTTCCTGTATCAGCTCTTCAAGCTGAGGGCTTCTATAGTCATCTTTGGGTCCACATTGGGTTCTTCACTACGAGATAGATTCGATCTTTATCAGATTATCTTCAGGATCGCTTTGCATTACCAATCAGATTGGGACTCTGCTAATTATGTCGGAGTCACAACGAGGTTATAAGATTGGGGCTTCGCCAAGTCACTTCTTCAAAATCTGGACTTTGCCAAGCTGGTCCTCAGGACCTGAATTTTATCACGTCACAAGAAAGGTCTAGTCACATCAACAACTAGATTTTCAGCTTCAGAACTTGGTACATAGCAGCTTCCCGTAGCATCAGAATTTAAGATCTGGGTTTCTCCCGGCATTAGCAATTTCATCAAATCATTCTCCGAACAAGGTTTCGGCCGTGTCACAGCTCACCCAAATGAAAGAAGTTTCACTCATGTCGACGTACTCTAGAGCCTGTCGGCATCAGCTTCAAATGTTCAAGATTGAGAGGGAAAATTTCAACCAAGACCCGGGATCCGAATCCAATCTCGTCAAAATTGAGGTCCATGTGATACTGTTAACAAAACCTCATTAACAACCACTGTTTAAATCATGATCGAGGGCTCTTACCCCCCCCCCCCCCGCTTGCTCAAAATATGTTCCAAACAGTTTCCAGACACATACATCCCAATACATCCCCTCTCATCACCATGCATCCCCACAAAAAAATCTTCCCAGGGCTCATGTAGCATGCGCAAAACTTGGATCAATAGGAACAATCCTAAGTGATTGAAGATCATAAATCATAATTTCCCTGCCAAAAGCTTAGGCTAAGTGCATCTCCAAAAGCAAGTAAATGCATCATCTCGTGAACATATGCAGTGATACTCTCATAAGAATTTTGGTTCTATGCATGCATCTGTCATCATGAATGTCATATATGCATCTTCCTCTCTACTAACAAATGCAGCAAATCACCAACAAAGACCGCCCCGCGAACGGTAATCCAACAACTCTTCATCACCATCAGCCGTAGCCTCAGTCCTTCCAGCAGCTACAGGTAAGCACAACACAGGTATGAAGTATATCTCATTTTAACTGCAAATCATCCGGTCTTATGTTTGCTTTCTCATAAAAGTCATTTCAAGTCTTAGAGTTCACCTCGCGATACTTTTGAGTTAATCTTGATCCTCGTTAGGCTGATTCCTATACCCTTTTTTAGGCTTGTTCCTATACCTCTTCGGGTGACTCCCAAAAATAGTCAAACCTCGGGTGACTCCGACATACAGTCAAACCTCGGGTGACTCCCAGATAACAGTCAAACCTCGGGAGACTCCCAAATGCAGTCAAACCTGGGGTGACTCCCCTAAGAACAGTCAATCTTGGGTACAAAGCCCGTGGCCTCTCGCTATCGTCACCTCTTGATTCGGATACGTAGGTAGCCTATCATAGGTCCAGCCACTTGACCAACACGGTCACCCTTTTCCCCGGTAGTTATCGTAGGCTCGAATTTTCCCCAGCGAGAACACCTTCAAATAGTCTCCCTCAGGTACCAAACCTAGACTTAGGATCATACCCCTGAACTAAGTCCCCATTTAGGTTCATACTCCTGAACCAAAACCTCGACTTAGGATCATACTCCTGAACTAAGTCCCCATTTAGGTTCATACTCCTGAACCAAAACCTCGACTTAGGATCATACTCCTGAACTAAGTCCCCATTTAGGTTCATACCCCTGAACTGAGTCCCCATTTAGGTTCATACTCCTGAACCAAAACCTCGACTTAGGATCATACTCCTGAACTAAGTCCCTATTTAGGTTCATACTCCTGAACTGAGTCCCCATTTAGGTTCATACTCCTGAACTAAATCTCAACTTAGGTTCATACTCCTGAACTGAGTCCCCATTTAGGTTCATACTCCTAAATTGAGTCCCCATTTAGGTTCATACTTCGGAACTAAACCTCAACTTAGGTTCATCCCTGACAAAAGTCAACGGAATTCCGTCTCTTCCCTCGTTTTCACCTCCGGCAGCAAACGTAAGACCGATCCCTTCAAATGAAGTCCACCAAAAGACTGTCTATCCCCTCAGAGTCCGTCCCCAATGAAAGGATACGAACATCGAAGGAAATCGTTTCAAAACAAGTTGATACCTCCAGATCACCATTTGTCAAGGTTCGAGGCACCTAAGACGCCATCATCAAGGTTCGAGGTACCTAAGATGCCATCATCAAGGTTCGAGGCACCTAAAAATGCCATCATCAAGGTTCGAGGCACCTAAGACGCCATCATCAAGGTTCGAGGCACCTAAAACGCCATCATCAAGGTTCGAGGCCACCTAAAATGCCATCATTAAGGTTTGAGGCACCTAAAATGTCATCATCAAGGTTCGAGGCACCTAAAACGCCATCATTAAGGTTTGAGGCACCTAAAACGCTATCACTTCGATTTCGACACACAACACGAGGAAAGCGATAAATTGCAATCATCCCTTAATTCGACAAACCAAAATCATTACCAGGGCGACTTCCCAAAAATAGTCAAATCATAGGGTGACTTCCCAAAAATAGTCAAATCTTAGGGCGACTTCTCAAAAATAGTCAAATCTTAGGGAGACTTCCCAAAAATAGTCAAATCTTACGGCGACTTCCCAAAATAGTCAAATCTTAGGGCGACTTCCCAAAAATAGTCAAATCATAGGGCGACTTCCCAAAAATAGTCGAATCTTAGGGCGACTTCCCAAAAATAGTCAAATCTTAGGGCGACTTTCCAAAAATAGTCAAATCATAGGGCGACTTCCCAAAAATAGTCAAATCTTAGGGAGACTTCCCAAAAATAGTCAAATCTTAGGGCGACTTCCCTAAAATAGTCCCTCTAGGGTCGACGACTGAAGATAGTCGAAAGACCCGAACTACGACCGGCTTGATTCCTCTTAAGGATACGTAGGTAGCCTATCATTAGGTGCAGTCATCAGACCAAAATGGTCACCCTCTTCTCCCTAACAGATTGGGACCTCACTTTTATCGACGACCCCACTTCCTCCGAAAGTGCCATCGCCGAGGGGCTACTGTAAGTGTCCCAATCTGAACCGCCAATGTTCCGTCAGCCCAAACTAATGATTTATAATCATCTAGGGGCATTTTGGACACTATTTTGACAATTTAAATGAGGAAGGGCATTTTAGGAATAAAAAATAGACAAAATCTCACAGACATTTGTCATTTCCCATAAAGAAAGGAATATTGACCAAAGGGAAAATGCCAAAACTGCTTTTCTGCAAAAATCAGGCACGCCTTCATTTCTATCCGCGCGAACGAAAATGAGGACCTCAGTCCTATCCGCGCGGACATGAGTGCAACCCTAATTCAGCCTATAAATTCGACCCTTCTCTCTCAGTTTAGACAACAAACAATTCACTACTGTTACATTGCCGAAAAACTCTCTCAATACAGCCTTCAAACACCCAACAAATACTCATCCAAACACTCATCTAAACACAAATCCAAACACCAAATCTTGATACTCCTCAAGTCAAACTCTAACCCAAGAAGATTGGGTGTCACCATTGGTAAAGCCCTCCTTCTTTTCACTAAACTTATCTTTGTTCAAATCATCCTCCTCATTCACCTTGTTACCTTGTCATCTTGCATCATTTCTTCTTGATCAACTCTATCTACTTGTTTCATTCACTTGTTGCTTAATTAATTGTTGATCCCAATTCCCCTAGTCCTTGGATCTAGGGAGATCTTCATGGAGTTCATCTCCATGGATGATCTCCCATAAAAGATCTACATATTGATGTTGCTCCCATATCCCTCTTTACATTTCAAGTAATTACAATCAAGTCTTATTTCTTTGTTCATAGATCTAGGAAGATCTCCATGGTGACCATCTCCATGGAAGACTTCCAACATGATCTACAAGTCTTTCATCCTAAGTCTTATTTTCAAGCTTCTTTAATTTTCTTGTTTAAACCTAAGGGAGATCACCTTGGAGTCCATCTCAATGAATGATCATCTTGAAGGTTAAATCATGTTTTTTCTTTAAATCTAGTCCATGGAGGTTCATCTTGGGATAATTTCCTTGAATGAACCTTCCTAAGACTCATATTTTGGCTATGATGGAGCAAATGATACACTTGAGTGCTAGATCTCAAGGATGATCATCTTAAAATGATCACCTTAGAGAATCTCACTCTACAAGTTGACACATCTAAGCCTATTTTCTTTACATTTCAAACTTAGATTATAAGTCAATCTTGTTTTACTTTACAATTCTCCCTTAAAAGCAAATGAAATGCTTTAAAGTCCTAATATACCCTAATGATGGTTTGATTTAGTAATCACCACTAAACAAATTAAGTGGGACACTAATCAAAGCCTAAGGATGGGGACAAAGCATAAATGCCAAATTCAAATATCCTTTTTTTACTTTACAGTTTTTGTTGCAACTCCAGTTCTGATTCTGTAAATCGAGTTGACTTTCTGGAAATTACAGAATCAGACTGGAAAGCTGTCGAAAATGAACCTTACTGTCCCATCCACGCGGACAGGATTGAGCCTCGGCCTGATCCGCGCGGACATGAATGAAATGGACAGACATTTCGTTTTTCAGTCGTTTTTCACTCACAGAAGCACATTGTTTTGGTAAATTTCAGTCCAGTCAAGTCAAAACTTCATTTCTAGAAAATTCCTCTTGTAAAACACACACACACAAATGGTTTTAAATTAGGAAGACTCGTTTTACGAGGCATTCCGGGTGAACCCTAACGTTCTTCCCGGAGTGTAACGTGACCTCCGAACCCATTTTTCTCTAATTTTGGGCATTTTTCAAAGTTTTGGCCCTTAAACTAAAAACGGCGTGGCGACTCCGTTTGATTTTTCAAAAAATTGAAATTGTGGCATCATCACACCGGGAAAAACTCATCCAAGAACGCCTCTTTCAACATCTGCCAGGTAGTAATGCTGTTCGGGGCCAGGTGATAATACCATACATTGGCCCTGTCCTTCAATGTGAAAGAGAAAGCTCGGAGCAGAAGCTGTTCAATTGGGAGATCCGAAGGCTTCATACTGTTGTAAACTTGCACAAGCTGGGAAATGTGCTGATTCGGGTTTTCACCGGGTAGCCCACTGAAGCTAGGCAATTGATTTAGCAGTCCCGGTTTCAACTCAAATGTGACTCCCGCCGGCAATGCAGGAAAAGTAACTGCCTACGGTTGCTCCGTCCAGTTTGGAGCAGTTTTCTCCCTATGTGTCTGCGCTGCTCTAGGTGAAAACCGGAAATGGCACCTAGGCAAAGGTGAGTGAGTGAAATACTTTCTATCTGTTAATTCACCGGTGTTGGAGTCATAAGGGGGGTTTGGAGTCTCGGGTTAGGATTTTCATCTTGGTGTAGGAGGCTCGGGTAGAGGAGATAGGTTAGAAATCCTCATTCATTCTGGAGTAATAAGGGGGCGTAGGAGTTTGTTTTCATGAGGTAGTTGTGAGGGATTAACACCCGAACAACTTTTTATTTTGAGGGATGATGTAGTGTAAGCCAAGCGTGGGGGAAACATAGGTTATATTTAGTTCCCCTTGGCTTTTGTGTGTGGACCTTAACTTGGATATCGTTTTATATTTGGGAGTTGGTAT
Organism: Adenophora triphylla var. japonica; assembly: GCA_022495995.1. Classification (NCBI taxonomy): domain Eukaryota; kingdom Viridiplantae; phylum Streptophyta; class Magnoliopsida; order Asterales; family Campanulaceae; genus Adenophora; species Adenophora triphylla. The sequence goes on from JAFEMH010000001.1 coordinate 1,358,619, forward strand.
CAAGTTAAGGTCCTTATTTTCATTGTTTATATTTTGGGTGTTATAAGGAGATGGAGTTCCTATCACTCCGATGGGTTATTTTTCATTGACTTTGGATTGGTGGACTAGAGGAGACTAGGAGTCATTTACCCTCCATGCATCTGTTTTTAGACCGGTGTTAGATTGGAGTTTAGGATATTACTCAGGGACGAGTAATGGTCTAAGCGTGGGGGTATTTGATGTGGCTTATTTCATACTATGTAATTTGAGAGAATTTTTAGAGAGTTTTTGATGTAAGTGTTTTTGGTCCTCAAGAGTTGCTCAAAGTTCATCAAGTTTACACCATGGAAGGCAAGTCAAGGAAGTTCGGAAGCGAGCCAAGAATTCAAGAGGAAATATGAAGAAATCAGTGCTTTTGGTCCAGGGGACGATTCGTCTCCCTTTGGCCTAACTATTCCCCAAAGGGGGGATGCCAGATTCAGGAAGGGGTGCAACCAGGGACGAGTCGTCCCCTACATCACGACTCGTGCCCATCGAAGAAAGGCTAAGGGACGACTCGTGCCTGGGAGGACGAGTCGTGCCCTGACGGGCTGGCTTGACGTATTTTTGCAGTTTTAATTATTTTTTAATGTATTTTCTTTTCCTTTTTAGCTAGGTTTTAGGGAGGAAGTATAAATACTACCTTCTATCAGTATTTTAGGTTATCTTATCTTCTCTTTAGTTTTTTCCTGGACAATATTCAAGCTTTTGAATTCCATGGAAGGCTAATTCTCCATTGCTTTGAATTTGTAACTTTTGAACCGTCTTGACCATCAATTGAGGTTTGATTTCTTTTGATTATTCTTCCCTAATTACAATTTTGCTTGTGCTTAATTCAATTCAATTTCTAGGGTTTTGAGAAATTGATCAATCTCTTGATCCTTTTAATTAATTATTGCTAGATCTCCCTTTTATCGTGTCGGACTAGGGTTGTCATTGTAGCACCTTCGTTATTCATGTATGTGTCATCTTGAATGGTGATTAAAGTAAAATTGGTTTTAATTCTATTTGAAACAATAATAGGTTAATTTCTTGATCTTAATCTCCTAAAACTTTCATCAATTAATACTTTGAATCTTGACCGTGTCGGCTAGGTTTTGGTATTGATTAGTATTATTAGTTGAGCGTGTCGCCGCTAGTAATTATTAACAAAGAATAGATAGGGATTTTATATCTCGTGATCAAGTAATTAGGGGAAAGAAAGAAAGAATCATTCCAGTGATATTGATTGATAGACGGGGATAATTTTGCATGTCCAAGGTGTTTTTTACATTATTATTTATAACTTAGATTTTAATTCCGTCTTAGGATTTTAATCATTCAACAAACAAAAACCCCCCAATTGTGTGTGACTTGATTGTATTCAATAGCCGTTCTTCGTGGATCGTTTCTGGACTTGCTCTAGCTGCATATCTTGTGGCCGAGTTCCGGTTTAATTTAGTAGGTGTGCGATTTAGCCTACCACACTACAAGAAAAATGGCTTTTTCTGGCACTTTTAATCCGGCACTTAATTCTGTGCCACCAATTTTCGGCCCTTTTTTAATAAGTGCCACAAATTTTCGACACTTTTCAGAAACTGCCACAAATATCCGGCACTTTTTTAGCAGTGCCGCTAATTTCCGGCACTTTTACAAAAGTGTCGCTAATTTTCCGGCACTTCTTTAAAAGTGTCGCTAATTTTCCAGCACTTTTTTAAAAGTGCCGCTAATTTTCCGGCACTTCTTTAAAAGTGCCGCTAATTATTCGACACTTTCTTAAAAGTGCCGCTAAATTTCCGGCACTTTTGAAAAAGTGCCACAAATTTTCCGACACTTTTGAAAAATTGTCGCAAGTTTTTCGGCACTTTCTTAAAAGTGCCGCTAATTTTTCGGCACTTTTTTAAAAGTGTCACGAAGTTCCGAAACTTTGTCGAAAGTGACGCTAGTTTCTTACACTTTTAGTAAGTTGCAGTTATTTTCCAACCGACTTATGTGAATGCATGTCACTTGTTTTGGCGTTTTAACACATTGCAAATTAATGTGGTTGAACAGTATTAAACAAAACACTCTCGGCGTCGTGAGAGCTAATTTACCCGGGTGAATAAGAATGCGGTTTTTCGCGAACAAGTTCTTTCACATATATGTGAAAGAACGACGCCGTCTAAAAATTAGAGTGGGCCAATTCGGGCTGGCCCAAACGGGTGCGGGCCAAACGGGTTCGGGGCGGGGCGCGTCGGGCCAACCCACCCTTTTTTTCAAGCTCCACTAGTCAAAACGACGACGTCTAAAAATTAGTAATTTTTTCAGCGCCCAGGCACTGCCACTCTTATTCCTATTCTAGGGTTTTCATTTCATTTCACTTCGCTCAATTTCAATTTCAACTTTCACTCTTTCAGATCCAGTTCAAACCGCCCTCCCTCGCCGTTGCCCTCGCCCTCGTTCTCGCCGTCGAATTTTCCAGCGCCCACTCTTCAATTTACGGAGTAAGTTTTTTTTTATCCACACATCTCCCTCAAGTTATGTGAAATCTATTAACTGCGCTAAATAAATCTTCACCAAATTTGTTTTTTGTGATTTAGTTAATTTGTTATTTTTTGTTCATGTGTGCCAAAGCCAAATGCTATCAAGCAACTCCCTGTTTGATTTATTTTCTTTCACTTTGTTTCTGGGCTGGGGGGGGGCTAATATCTTATAAGTATCTTAGGATTTATACAAGATTAATGGGAACTACCATGGTTTACATGAAATAATCTTGGTCCAAATGGGCCACAGTTGAAGCAGTAATCATACTTACCATGGTTTGACCCTGCATAAACAAAGATATGCTCACAGTTGCATATTTGGACCCTTTTGGCCGAAAAGTTTGGGAGAAAGTTTAATGGAAAGCAATCTTAGTTTTTGTGGATTTTTTGTTGGAGGACATGGGGTTCGGTACTTAAATTGTTTTCTGTTCAATATTCTGGATCTCTGCTTTATCAGCTCTTGGCTTGGGATGCAAAGGTATCTTGCTTATTTTGTACGGTTTACTATGTTAGTTTTCAATTAATAAAAAAGAAACTAAGTATACCACAAAGTGCTTTTTGTGGAATAATGGCTCAAATGAATAAAAATCTTAATTAACTCAATTACTCAGACCAGTCCATTTGCATTTATATGGTTTAATGTTCCGGTGGTTATGGCAAGTGAGAAACGTTAGTACTATTTTGACACAGTTAGTGTTCTGGTTAAGCAAGATGGTTCTTTGTATGGAAATACTGCGAACTGTAACCATTCTATTAAAATGTAATCCAGACATATAAAGATATTCGTCCTGCCTTCTTTGCTAGCTGTAGACATTAGGGCTAATTGGTGTTTTAGCAAGGACTTGACTCCTTAAATCATGGTTCAGTATAATGAAGATAACTATTTGTTAATGCTATGGAGTCTGATATTGCAGAGTTTGGTACTTCCTCCGTCCCACCTTCCGTTGCTGTTGCTGTTGCCTGTTGCCAGATGCCTGATGCCTATTGCCTGTTGCCTTTTGCCTTTTGCCTTGCCTGTTGCCAGTTGCCAGTTGCAGCATGAAGCTATTGCCTGTTGGTGATGCTAGAAGTGCTGTTGCCTGTTGCAGCATGAAGCTTTTGCCTTGCCTGTTGGCTGGCTGTTGCCACTGCTAGTTGCCTGTTGCTATTTTATATGTTTAAAGACTTAAAGATTTACTGTGATCATTTAATAACTCTTGTTTACCTCAGTACGAATTGTGTATATGTGTGTTTTTTTAGTTGCGTTGCGTGTGTGAAATAAATATGCTACATATGATGTTATGTAGGAGTAATGATATTTACCTTGATATCTGTAATAATATTTCTTGAGTAATAGTAATGAATGCAATGAGATGTGTATAGTCTCTTTGAAGCCTTTACTCAACTTCCTTTTCTGATACTGGGTGTGCTTCCCCCCCCCCCCTCTCTTTATATTTTAAGGTCAAATAACGTGTTGAACTTGAGCTCTTGCTACATGTACTTTATTCATGCCTTCCTGTAACAAAAAGTTAACATCCTGTGATATTTACTATATTTACTGCTCTTATACTATGTCATTTTAGATTCACTACTATGTTCAATTGCACATCCAAATAAATGTATACAGAGACCAGCTAGTATTGATAAGTACGATGTATTAATACTATTTCAGTTTGAGCATATTTCCATGTAAACTGACTCACCCTTCTGTTGTGGCCTGCTGCAACAAAGAAGTTTGGATGACACATTAACACCTGCTAGAAAATCCATCCCGAATATGACTGGTTTAAACTCTCAGCTCTCAGCCAGATTAAGGTACTTTCATTATAATATTGTATTCATATGTAAGTTGCAATCATTCGAGCCAAAAGGAATTGCCCTTAAAAAACATCCTGTAATTATCTTTGTGAATTGCAGGGAAAGAAGAAGGAAGGAAACGCCGCCAGATATATCACTAGGTCACAGGCTGTTAAGTATCTTCAAGTCAGTCTATCAGTTTTCAGGTATGGTAATTTGTATATTTTCTATAGAATTCATGAGAAATTATTGAATTTACATAAATTTAAGTATCTTCATGTTAGTCTATCAGTTCTCAAGTACGTTAATTTATATATTTTTCTCTAGAATTCTTGATAAATTGTTGAATTCACACAACTTTTATGATTTTGGTGCAATAAATTTATGATCTTTTGTTCATGTTATTGGTTTGTTTTGAAATTAACAGGAGATTATGCATATTCAAAGGAATATTTCCCCGGGAACCGAAGAAGAAGGTGAAGGGGAATCACCACACTTACTATCATATGAAGGATATTCATTTCCTTAAACATGAGCCACTTCTTGAGAAGTTGCGAGATATGCGAGCTTATGAAAGGAAGGTGAAGAAGGCCATGTCTAAGAAGAACAGGGATCTTGCTGAACGTTTATTGACTCGTAAGTCGGGCTATACATTGGATATGCTTATTCACGAAAGGTAATTGTTTGCTTTGTGTAATTTGGTTACCTTAATTATTGTGTGTAGATGAACATTTTGATGGATACTGATTGAATGCTTGGGTTTTAGGTATCCGAAGTTTATTGATGCACTTATAGATTATCTTCGTTTGTGATGCACTCTCCTTTCATTTACCAATTTCAAACTCTATCATTCAATAAATGTTGCATATCCACCTATTCTCGATCCTCGATTGTAAGCTTTGGCTGCAGGTATGGATACTTGTAGGTTTATCTAAATGTCTTTTTATTGAAACTTAGGAAATTGATTTAGCAATGTCAAAGTATTTATATAGATTCACCTTTACTTCTGTTGTGGAAGTGGTCACAGTAATAGATTGAAGCTATAATTTATGAACCATCTGTATTAATAATATTTATGGACTTTTGCAGATCTTTATGCCTTATCAAGATACTTTGATGCTAATTTACGTGCTGTAAAGGCACCAGTGGCCGACCAAGCTGAGAATCTACAGGAGGGAACAAAGCTTGGCGAGTCTGAGCTTAGACTTGCCCAACTCCAACACCAACTCCCTTCAAATGAACCTGGTGCGTTGATGACACTACAAGAAAAGGGGCTATTTACGGCGCTCATTTACGGCGGTGGACACGCGTCCGCCGTATATATCATATATATACGGCGGTTATGTATACCGCCGTATATAATTAATATTTACGGCGGTCTAGACCGCCGTAAGTAAGTAAATACGTATATTTCTCAGTGAATGCGTATGAGATCGAAGTTATATACGGCGGTGTATAAGTAGCCGCCGTATATAGTTAACTATATACGGCGGGTTATACGCGTCCGCCGTATATAGTTAACTATTATCGGCGGATTATACGCGTCCGCCGTAAATGTTATTAAATACCGGGAAACCAAATTTCCCTATTCAGTTTCGCGGTATCTCTCCCTCTCTTTCTCTCCTCCATAGCAGCAGCTAGGGCACGAAGACTCCATAGCTAGGGCACGAACGAACGAAGATCTCTTTCTCTCCTCCAAATCGGAGGTTGGTATTTATTTTTAATTTTTTGGATTTTATTGTTCTTGGTCTTGGTCTTATTACTCAGTCTCTCTTTCGTCTCTCCTCTAGCGATCTCAGTAGCTCTCTCCTCCAGCCTGGGAAATTGAGCTTTGATTTCTTCAATCAACAACAATCGTGTATACATTTCTTTCCCCTTTTCTAATTTACTTTTAATTTCGGGTTTTTTTTTTTTTTTTTTTTTTAACTCAATAATGTTAGTACTCCGATATATTATATTTTGTTCTTGGTGTTGTGAGTTATTGTTGATGTTGTTGTTGTTGTTGATAATGGTAAGCTAAGATTTTGTAATGCAAGAACCGAGTATGTAAGTACATATGTTTGATAGGTTTTAGGGCTATGAGAGACCTCGTAGAACACCAACCTAGTTCCTTAAAGCTCGTGGTTTATATACTGGTTCAATTTTGTTGTGCTTCATGTTTAGTTCAATTTTATCGTGCTTCATGTTTAGTTCAATTTTATCGTGCTTCATATTTTGATTCAAATGGAGACATCATAGTAAATACTGTAGTGGTTTAAGAAGCTTTCGGTTTCCCAATCCTAGTTGGGCATCCTTTGAAAAAAAAAGTAAACGACAAAGATTAGACAAAGAGTAAGTGAATGATGAATTTGATTCAGTGTGTTGTTTTGTATTGCAATAAGAATGTTTATGGCTAGTTTTTATCCTTATTATGTGGTCCATTATTAGTTCAATTTACTTTATGCGTCATGATCTTTTTCTTTGAACTGAGTGTTGTCATTACACGTTGGAGGCTCTACATTATTCTTCTCTTTGTTATCTCTTTTGGTCCTGTTTATCTCATTATGATGTAATAGTGTGGATAATGGAAATGGAGAAAATTGTAAAATATCTAAACTTGGCCACTTGTCGAATTGTAAAATATCTAAACACCAAAAAGGGAAACATATCAATAGGGGGGATGATCACATTGATTGCTCAAGCTTGTGTGGGTGAACCAAAACCCGAGGCGATGAGATTGATGGGGGGCACGAGTTTTTATTCTCAGACTCGGCTAGTGCGGATGACAAGTTTGTGAGGGACCGGAGGGCGACAGACAACAGGTCTTTATTATTTGAATATGGTACTCCCAGGAGGACGGTCCGTTGCAGGGTAGGGGCCACGTTTCCGAGTGGTGAACAAGCCAGGCATTGGCGTATGCCCGGTGTTGATGATCAAATGGATCCCGTTGATGAGGAGGATGATGAGGAGCAGGAAGAGGAGGATCAGGAGAGACAGGGTGGTCAGGGAGGAGAGGAGAACCAGAGCCAGCAGGGTTCTTTTGATCAGTGGGATACCATGAGGGCATTTTTGGAGGAGCAGAGCGATCAAGGATCGCTCGGGAGCAGAGCCGACATGCTTTGGAGGATGCTAGATGGGGGAGGTTATCGCTCGGGAACAGAGTCGACGGACTTTAGAGGATGCTAGATGGGGAGGTGCAAGATCGTTTTGAGGGGTTGGAAGATGAAACCGCCATTTTGGGAGCCCGGTATACGCAATGGAGGCTTGGGCGATGCGAGACAGAGCCCGGAGTTACGAGCGCCGGTTTCAGAGGATTATTTGACTATGATGCATTCGAGAGCCACCGCTCGTGCACGAGCGTTCTTCCCGTCGACCTACTATCGTGACAAACCTCCCGGCTCTCATCAGTGATGTTATTATTGTGATGTTATTATTAATGTTTCATGTTTCAATCAAACTTGTTATTTTGTATGGTTGAATATTAATATTGTTAATTGTAATATGTATTTGTTTAGATCTTATTTGCTTACTATTACTAAGACAATGTTATTACTTATGTTTCATATTTCAATCAAACTTGTTATTTTGTATGGTTGGATTGAATATTAATATTGTTAATTGTAATATGTATTTGTTCTGCTTCTTTTGATCAAACTCTTATTTCCTACAGGATCTTGTTGCAGCAGCTCTTACTTTCTACCTCCGTCATCTGCTTCTCCAGGTACTCCTTTTACTTTGGGATGTCCCCGCCTCGCTTCCCCACCGATTTGGTACCCGCGGGAGCCCCACCCGTACTATTTTATACTTTTTCTGTATCAAGCAAGGCTTGCCCTATAGTGTTGTTGTTGTTGTTGTTCCTTGTGGTTGTTGTTCCCCCTGCCCCGCTTCCCCACCGATTTGGTATTTGTTTTTTGTTAAATGTGACATATAACAAATGTGTCCACAACCCGCGGAGCCCCCGTAATGTCATGTTTGTTGTTCCCCCCGCCCCGCTTCCAAAAGTATTATTTATAGAGCAAAAGAAATGTAGATTTGGTTCTGTACATGTGCTCGTGAATGCAATTTGTTATTTTTCCCTTATAAATCAAATTCTAATACCCCTTTGCAACAAGTTTTCAGCTTGTCCATGCATTTTGAAATGACATTTGCATGAGCAGTTTTTTATGAATTAACTGTAATTGTGACTTTAAAGTTTGAAGATGATCTTGCCTTTTCCTGCCTTTTCATGAAATGACATTTGCATGCATTAAACCCTACTAATCCCCCCACACAAAAGCTAAGGGAAAGAAGTAGAGAGCTGGAGGAAGAGCAGAACCAAAGTTGACACAGTCAATTAAAATATTTTTCAGTTGGCAAATTTGCATGTGCCTCAAACAGTCAAACGTCCCGGTTGATAACAACAAATTTGTATCATTCCATCTCCTAATGCAATGAGCTCTTTTTTTTTTCTCTATGCTAATTATTGCTACATATGTCATCAGACACACAAATTCCTCCCCTCCATTCAGTGTATAGCCGCAACAAAATGTGTCACCTCTAACACGTTCACATTGTCAAACTGCTTGCTTCATCTTTTAATTGAGAACTGAAGCTTGATGTGACAACTATTTGTAAATTAATGTCAATTTAGTGCAAAGACATGTCAGGCTACTTTCTATGAAGGACACAGGGCTTTATACTTTTAATGAAAACGATACTTGGTATATAGGTGGAAACCATTAACCTTCCTGTATCGCTCCCTAACCCGGGGCTTGGGATAAATTGTGGTCTAACAATCCCACGTACCGGTATCATTTTTCTTTAAAAAAAAATGAAAAAAAAATTTCATTCTATCAGCTTTTTATTAGTTTTAGATGCAATTTTTTTTGTAAGACCAATTATTGTAGACAAGCTAATTAGGGCTAGTCTGGTATGTTTTTTGGCCATCTATAATTTGTGGTTAAGTGAAGTGAACCAATATTAAAGTTTCTGACCGAATTTCTTGGAGGATTCAACCTTAAATTTATACTTCCACAATCAAACTTCTCATGAAAGACAATGATTTCTTCTTTGTTATTGTTCTTTATTCTTTGTTTCGTTTCATTCGTTATTGTTATTATTCTTTATTCTTTGTTGTTGTTGTTGTTGTTGTTTCTTGTCTTTGTTGTTATTCCTGTCTTTATTCTTGTTTCTTTATTCGTTTGTTGTTGCTGTAACCCTAAAGGAAGAGGGTTGGCAAAACCAACCGCCAAATGGGGTAAAGAGAGATTGATCATAATATGGAATAATTATGGTCAACCAGTTGGTGGGGAAATGGCACAATTAGCTACTCGTATAGGAATTTTTGCTAAAAATGGGGAACATTTCCCATTAACTAATGAGTGGTCTCAGATGAACCACGAGTGCATAAATAACGTATGGAATGACGTTCTGGTAAGTTGTAATCCATATTTCTTACATATATCTCTAGTACGTAGTCAAAAGTCTTATGATTCTCTAACAATTGTTTTTTTTTCTTTGTTGAATTGTGTATATAGGAAAATACAAATGCTCCTCCGGAGTATTTCCCAGTTATGGCTCTTTCTCTCGCTAAAGCGTGGCGTGATTTGGAAATACAATGTGAGACAAGCATGTAATAAGTATTATATAGTTATGAATATTACTCGGTTATGACTTTGTTATGAATATTGACTCGATTATGAATATTATTACTCGGTTGAAACAAAGATTATAAGATGTATGAATCGACGAAGACGCATTGGCTCACCCACCCCGTGGGTGCGTTGCGGATCAATGGGCCGCACTTGTTGCGATGTGGGGTACGCCCAAGGCTCGGGTATATTTCAAATTAATCTCAATCTATTATCGTGAATGTCTTATATAAGTAGTCAAATTAATACTAATATTATCTTTTTTTTCCAGAAATATCGAAACAAATAAATTGAATCGAGAAAAACAATCGTGCCTGAATAGGACCGGAAAACGTCCCATCCCAAAGTCATCAAAGAGGTTTGTCATCGTTCAATTTAGTTCTCGATTGTCAATTCAATTAATGTTTCTTTTTGTATCGTATATAAATATATTTTTTTTTTGTCAAATGATTCTATTATAAATTGTAGAGAGGCGACAAGGGATTACCAACTCGATCGCTTAAGCGTTTTCATACATACGCGCACGGGCAAAACACCCGCAGATCAAGAAACCACTCAAATGATTGTAAGTTAAAGTTTCAACCTTTTCTGTTTCGCTTTGTTATTCTATAGAATACTTTTTCATTTCTAACTTCATTTTCATAATATTAATTAAAGTTAAAACATTTATATTGAACATGTTGTTTTTGTTACAAAGAAACGCTTAATGATGCGGTTGAGGAGCTGCCGGAGGAGCAACAAGACTCTCCGCGGCGCGTGAAAATATTTTTGTTGGTATGTTTGGCTCATGACCATGTGGAGAGTTCGATGTATGGGAGGCGGTCCGAACAAAACTAAGGTGTTTGGTAAATCCCAACCTTCTCGAGACAGGTTGTAGCGGAGGCGGTGGCGGGGGTCGAGCAGATTTTGAAAGACAACTTGAGGAGGAACGCCGAAAAATGAGGAGGAACGCCAACGACTTCGGGAGCGATTACAACAACAACTTGATGAGGAACGCCTTAAGTTACAACAACAAATTGATGAATTGAAACGTTGTTGGATGGAACGACGTGGAAATGACGGTAATGAATAGGTGTTCGTGGATTTTAGACATTGTGTATTTTGGATACATTCAACAACTAATAACTTTTTGTATAATGGTTATTATGTCTGGATACATTCAACATTAATTGTGTTAATATGTAGATTGTAAATATTGATTGCATTTGTGTATTTTTGGTTATATTGTGTGTGTACAGGTTGAATTTGGTTTTTGTGAACGTATTTTTGGGGAAAATGAATTATACAAAGTCGGGAAAAAAAAAATAGGATTATTTACGGCGGTGACTAAATCCGCCGTATAAACCTAGGGACGACTCGTGCCCAAAGGGGGACGAGGGAACCGATAGGGGTGTAAATGGGACGACTCGTGCCATGTTGGACGAGTCGTCCCTATTTAGTTATTTACGGCGGATATAGTGACCGCCGTATAAAATGGCCATGGACGACTCGTTTGGACGAGGGAACCTGGTGGGGGTGCAACTGGGACGACTCGTCACGGAGCGGACGACTCGTCTCTTATTTACGGCGGTTACACATTCCGCCGTATAAAGATCACTCAAATACGCCATTTTATACGTATGTATTCCATTTATATACGGCGGTGGTATATCCGCCGTATATACTATATACGGCGGTTGTCCCGCCGTATATAGTATATACGGCGATGATTTATACGGGGATCTATTTACGGCGGCTAGTCCGCCGTAAATACTATATACGGCGGGGCGCGTATTATTTACGGCGGATTTTAACCGCCGTAAATAAGCCTCTTTCTTGTAGTGTGAGCCTGGTTGAAGATGCCAGTGACGAGAATGAAGATGATGAGGAAACAATCGAGTGTAAATGCTTATTGCGTACCTTTCTTTTGAACTAGTACTTTTTTGGTTGTGTAATGCATACTAAATGTTCAATTTATGACAATGGATCAAGCTTTATATTTTATAAGTTATTCTTATTCATTACTAATTGTTGAAATTTGTGTGTTAGTGATTTCAATAGCACAATAAATTAGAGATGTCAAAATTCTAGGGTCAGAAATATATACTCCCTCCGTCCCGGTCGACTTAGGACTTTTTGCCATTTTGGGCGTCCCACCCGACATAGGACGGCCCAAAATGGAAACCTTAAATCACTATTCTCTCCACTCATTCTCTCTCCTACATTATTTTAATACTCACAACACCATTATAATTTACTATTCCCTCCACTCATTCTCTCTCCTATTTTTAAATTACACTCACAACATTTACCTTTTTCTTAATCCCCGTGCCATTTCAAAAAATCCTAAGTCGGTCGGGACGGAGGGAGTATATTTTTAAAAAGGAAAAAATTCCCAGCAATTTTAAATGCATCGCTAATATTGGAGAATATTAAAAGTGCCACTAATTTTCGGTACTTTAAAAAATGTGCCGCTAATTTTTTTGACATTTTGGACGTGCCGGTATATTTTGGCACTTTATGAAAGTGCCGAAAAATTAGCGGCACTTTTAAAGTGCCGAAAAATTAGCGGCACTTTTTTAAAGTGCCGGAAATTAGTGGCACTTTTAAAGTGCCGAAAAACAGCAGCACTTTCATAAAGTGCCGGAAAACAGCGGCACTTACAAAAGTGCCGGAAATTAGCGGCACTTTAATGAGTGCCGGAAATTAGTGGCACTTTATAGGTGCCGGGAATTTTTCGGCACTTTAAAAGTGCCGAAAAGTATTCCCGACACCACTTTTTCCGGCACTTTAAGAAGTGCCGGAAAAAGTGCCGAAAAAAGCTTTTCCGACACTTTTTTAATATTTTCGGCATTTTTAAAGTGCCGGAAAAAGACATATTTGTTGTAGTGTATAGGAGAGCTATTGCTTCAGCTCACTTAATTATTTGATTGGCTTTGCTGCATAGAATGTTGCCAGATGTGCAAGTTAAAGTCCTGATGGAAGGTTTCTTGCGTCAAGGAGTGCAGACACATCAGTTAAGCTCTTCGAGGTGAGAATATTTTAATTTTTATGAGGTTTCATCAGTTATATCTGAACTCTATCTAATTCAGTGCAACTGTTTAATTGTACAGGTTTAAATGGTCAAGCAAATGATGCTGCCAGATACAAGGGATGGTCCTGTGAAACCTGTTATAAGAACGTTTTATGACCATCTACAAGTAAGTTTTGATTAATGAATGTGGCTATCCTTAATCATATTATGTATTTTCACTTATTTTTTGCTAGCTCCCCATGAATCAAAGTTAATGAGTTATTGTTGTGATGTTATCGCTTTGAACACTTTTATGGATCTTATATTACTAAATGTAGTTTGTGAAAAATAAATTTTGGATAGTTGCTGAAAAATAAAGAGTTAATTATAAAATAGGGCCTGAAGTACATAGGTCGTTCCTAGAATGGACCCTCACATTTTTTTTGGCCAAAACAGGGCTCGAAATGCAAAAAAAAAATTCGCCAATTTGGGCCTTTTGACGAAATTATATTAAAAACTGAAAGGACCCATCCAAAATTACCGGCCTAGAGCCCCGAATATCACAGGGCTGACTCTGCGTGGTCTTGCGAAACAACAGAATGGGTTGGGCCTTTGGAATCTTATTACTTCAGGGTTTAGTACTTGTCATAAGTTGCTATATAAACATAGTTTCGTTCTTAAATACATTGCAACTTCACGAAAAGATATTATTGACAATAATATTTGCTTATTATCGCCCTCATACGGAGTCAAGATTATTAACGAACTGAATTACCAAATCTTGGTGTTCCATGTGTGTGATTTACCGTTTTCTTTTCTTGTTTTTAATTGCTTGGGTGATTATTTCCTAACACCTTTACCATGAGATTTTCGAAATTCATTTTTGCTATGCATATACTCCCTCCGTTTTACATGAGTGTGAACTTATTTCTTTTTTCGTTCGTGCTACATACGTGAGTGTGAACTTATCAAAATAGCAAAATGTATTATTTTATACAATAAAACTCACTTGTAATACTAACAACAATAATTTACTTACTATTCCGTACACTTATTCTCTCTGCTATTTTCCTTAACTCACAACACATCCTTCATTCATTATCTCTGCTCTTATTATACTATAGATTTTTAGTTGAGTCGGTCTCTGGAGAAACGCGTTTCTCCATAAGTTATGGAGAAACGCGTTTCTCCATAAGTTATGGAGAAACGTGTTCTGGATATCCATTCCAAAGCTTCTGGATATTCAGAAGCTTTGGAACGGATATCTAGAAAAAAAGATTTGGGGCAAAGGCCAAGCTTCTGGATATCCATCCCAAAGCTTCTGGATATCCAGAAGCCTTGGCCTACATTTTCGCGCGACAAGTCGGCACGCGTTTCTCCATAAGTTATGAAAAAACGCGTTTCTCCCAAGATTTTACGTTTTTAGTTATTGTGCTCAAAATTTTAGTTCACGCTCACGTGATATGAAGGGAGTATTGTGTTGTGATGCATTATTTGAAATGAATTAACAAGTACTCCCTCAGTCCGCTACAAAATAAACACTTGATAAAATTAAAATGTTTTATTACTTTTATATTAGTGGGACTCACATTTTATACTCGTAACAATAATTTAATTATTATTTTTTAGCTCATTTTCTCTTTCCTACATTAATTTGCATACTCACAACACATAATCCACTAACTCTTTCTTAATTTTCGTACAAATAATAAATGTGTAACTTGTAATTTGAGGGAAGGAGTATGTTACATTAAGTGGTCGTGGTACATTGCAATAATTGTAAACAAGATTTTAGTTTGTTTGTATAGATTGGTAGTTTTTCTCATCAAAAAGTCACACTTACTATTTTATTAAGTTTTTCATAAATGATAATTAACATTTTCAAAATAAAAAGTAGCATAATTTTATAATTATACAAATATAATTATATCTTAAAAGTTTGACTTGTCTACTTTGCCTTATTTTTTATTTTCCATATTTATGAGAGTAAAAATTTTGCAATTAATATGATGGGAACCAATGTCGGTTTAAAGAGTTAGTGCAGCGTTAAACACTTTAAATTTTAATAAATGTGATACGGTACTAAATAGATACGTGTGGTTGAGTATATAACATGTGCTGTCGGATTGTACGTTGTAAATAAAATGGATGGTGGGTTGCAGGGGCATATCTAAGTAGCATGACGCAAGGGTGGGCAATTGTACACTCTTCTTTAAAAAAAAAAAAAAATTGAGTAGTTTAAAAAAAAAAAATTAGGGGTGCAAAGTGTATTAATTGAAAGGTAAGGAATACAAAGTGTAACAACAGAAAGTAAAAAACCCTTCTTATCTTAAACTTTTAATATTTTTGAATAACTTATATTTACTTCAATTGACCCCTCAAAATATGTATTTATGTTTTATGTTCCCTCCGTCTCAAAATAAATATTTATTTTCTAGAAATTTTATTCTAAATAAATGCCTGTTTTATAAAAAACTTGATTCCTACATATTTTTACCAGTTTTTTCATATTTCATTTTATAATTACAAAATCAAAAGTTTAAAAAAAGGAAAGTAAGAATATTCATACATCTTTGTCATTAAATTTGTTGTTGTTGTTGTTGTTTGAATTTAGACTAAGAAAAAATCGATTATATATACAATATTAAAATTTAGGTTTTCAAAAGTATGATTTTCATTTTTTTCGTAGCCTTAAAATTTGATCCCCTCACTTAAATTCCTAGATACGCCACTTGTGGGTTCTACCCAAAAATCAATGTTTCTTATTAAAATATAATCCCATTATATCTCCAAAATTAGATCCCTTTATTTGAGAAAATTTACGTGCCCAAAACATTATTGAACATATCAAAAGTATCGAGCTGGGTCAAGCAAGTAAAGCCCAGTCCTCAAGCAATTATGGCCACCACATTCTTAATGGACTAGGCCCAATGATCACATGGCCCAAGGCCCATGTTATTGATATGTCGACTTAAGTTCATTGTCAGACCTATCAGGTCCCGACCTAACTAAGTCCGACCTTATGATCCAAGTCATGTTATGGGTACGATTCGAATCTACCCGTCGGTCAGGTCGACCAACCTCAAGCGTCGACCTCGAACTGCCAAGCTAGCGTCGACCTAACAGTTACAGGCGCACGTGCTTGTATTCTTTCCATAACTGCCCTACAAATCAGGGACCGTTTGAGGACACGTTCACATGATGCATATCTGTCCAACAAATCTCGGAGCTCATGTAGCCCCACCAAAAATACCACACTCATCAACTATAAATACATTACTACTACAACGGTTATGAGGTAATTGCAATTTCTGTTATCTGGATATTCATTTGTTCAATACATTTTGCTCTCCAATACATAAGTACTTACTCTCACGCCCGAGGGTCTAAGCCGGAGACACATCCGACTAGTCGTGGGTTCTGGTTTTCAGGTCAAGGAGCCAAGTGATCAGTCCTGCCACGTGGAGGAAGATTGATAAGCACATTTCCTGCAGCATCAGTTTGGTTCCATCGCCGGGAAACGTGCATAACTTGACCTCGAAAGTTTTCTCAACCTGCAATCATGGTGACTTCGGATGGACATGTATCCGAGGCCTCACTCGGGCACGAAGAAGGAAACAATAATGCAAATGCAAACACTGGAAACGCTAATTTGCCTCCTCCCCCTCCACCGCGTCAACACGCTAGGGCAACACGATCTAACAGTGTGGCTGATGACAGGGGATTGCCAGATGGAAGGAGAGATAAGCGGCCTATGGAGGGACAAGGAGTTCCACCTCCTCCAAAGCGTCCAACTGGGCAGATGAACGCTGGAAACAGGCCAGGTCCCTCATCCAACCCCTTGAGTAGAAAGGAGATGCTGTTGGAGCGAGCTCAAATTCTGGCTGAATTATTAGCAATGGAGGATGTAGAGCAGGTGGATAGAAGGTCTGAGAGGGTGGCTCCATCTCAAGTTTCAAACAGGGAGCATGCTAGGAGTGCTCGACCAAAGGAGACTGTAGGACAGAATATTGAGCAGAGGATGGTGGTGCGGCCTCAATCGCCTATTCATGTCCCAAGTGACGATCTCAGAGCCAGTCTCAACAGAAACAGGGAGCAAGAAGCTCAGTCGGACCTGAGGACACAGCTAGAGGCCAATCGAAGCATGCGTAGATCACCAGCCAGAACACAAAGGTCTCAATCCCACAGGGAAAGGAATGGGCGCAGGTCGCCTATAAGAGAAGCAAGGCGCAGGTCGCCACCCAGGAATGATAGGCGCAGGTCGCCTTTAAGAGACGATAGGCGCAGGTCGCCAACTCAGTCTGTGAGGTCACCTTCCCACAGGAATAGGAGGGACAAAGGAATAACTCCCCCTAGAAGCGAAAGACATAGAGCCAATTCTGGGAGAGAAAATCAACAGGAAGAGAAGCAAAGGTCGAATGATGTCTCCCATGCTAGGGACGACAGGTCCGACGCTAGGGAGTGGCTCCTTTGGAAGAAGAAGTTCGAACAGTGGGAGGCTGAGGAGAAGGAAAGTACTGGAAAGAGTGAGCACTAGGATTTTGCTCTCCTTCCATTGGCCAAAGATTTACTCGATCGTCGACCTCCGCCAGGCTTCAGATTGCCAGTCTTGGAAAAATACTCGGGAGCGACTAACGCCAAAAGCCATATACAGCACTTGGAGGCTACCATGTGCTTTGTCTCCCACGAGGACGACATGATGTGCAAGGCACTTACCAGCACACTCACAGGGGCAACCCTTACTTGGCTTAATGGTTTAGCACCGGGTTGTATCACAACTTGGTCTTATATGAGGACTAAATTTTTGGAACGCTTCTCGACTGCAGGGGCTAGGAAGATAACCGTCACCGATCTGAACAACTTGGTGCAAGGGAATAATGAGAGCTCAATGAGCTACTACACCAAGTTTAAAGAGATGGTCGACAAGATCGAGGAGGACCTCACAGACAGAGAGGTGATCAACTGTTTTAGGAGTGGAATTACTTCCTTGGATATGGACTACGAGCTGATAGTCCGAACAGTCACTACTCGACAAGAGTTATTTGAGAAGGCCTACAACGTAGCTTTTGCCGAGGAAAGGAAAGAAAAGAAGAATGGGAAGAGCCCCAAGGTTGAGGTCGCTGATGATAAGAAGGACTCGGCCTAGAACGGGGGAAACAATAAGAATGGCAAAAACAGAACTAGGGCGACTGAGAAGGTGCCCGAGGCTTTCACTCCCCTAACGGTGAGTCGAACGGATATAATGAATGAAGTCGAGTTAGCCCCACCTGCCCCTATGAACCCGACCAATAAGTTCAGAAGGGACAATAGCAAGTATTGTGATTACCACAAGGATACAGGCCATATTATAGAGGATTGTATGAGTTTGAAGCGTATCATTTAGAGGATGGTTGACCAGGGAAGGCTCGACACATATGTGAAAAGACCCCAAGCAGGTGGAGGAGAACGACCTAGAGGAGGACACCCAGAGCCAAGGCAGCCTAGACTGAATCTGGGTGTTATTACTGAGCAAGCCAGCAACACAACCATCAAGCAAAAGATCTTCCAGCTCAACAAAGCTCCACATGTGCCACCAAGGAGCCACGTTAGGGATGAGGTGATTAGCTTTTATCCAAGTGAGCTGGCAACTAACATGGCGGCTAGAGAGCAAGTTCTCGTCATCCCAAGACTGATTGATGGATGCACGACGAGCAGACTCTTAGTGGACACGGGGGCCTGCAAGGATATTCTGTTCTACAAGACGTTTCAGGAAATGGGTCTCTCGAATGAGCAGCTTGAAAGATATGATGGCAGATTGGAGGGCTTCACCAACCACTGGGTCGACGCCAAGGGACAGATCAAGCTAGATTTTGACCTAGGCCAACACCCTTATAGGGTCGTTTCTAAGATTAAATTTATTGTCATCGATGTGAATAGCGATTATGCTGCTATTCTTGGTATTCCTGGCCAGGTCGCCCTTGGAATGGTGGCCTCAATCCCCCATCAACGAGTTAAATTCCCCACGCCAGCTGGAGTCGGCTGTGTACAAGGCACAGCTCGAGCATACCTTGATCATGTCCTTCGAGAAAGGAAGAAGAGGGAGCTGGAGATTGAAACTGCGGAAGGATACTTAAAGTTATCTTAGTCAGTCACCAAAACTACTCGACTATCTACAATCACCATCGTGGAAGAGTCGACCTATCGCTCATATGACGAGATCATGACTGAGTCGACACGTCACTCTGAAACCACCATGGTCGATCCGGATACAGTTATGGTCAACCAAGTCTCCATAGGCAAGCTATGCCTCCAGATCGACAATAACTCGGGGGCCACCACCAGTGAGACTGCAGACAAGCTGGATGACATGATTGCTGAGGAAGCTCCCCACTTGGGGCCAGAGAAAGACAGAAAGAGAGATCATCGTTGAAACCCTACAATTTAGAGATGGTCCAGAGTTAGAGGCTGTAGACGAGTTGGAATCAGTAATTACGAATCCTTCCTACCCCGAGCAGAAAATCCAGATTGGAAAGCAGCTGTCACCTGAGGAAAGGTTTGAAATCGTCGAGCTACTCAAAGAAAGCAACGACGTCTTTGCGTGGCGAGTAGAAGATATAAAGGGGATTAAGGAAGAGGTCGCTATTCACAGACTGGAGGTCAACCCGACCATAAAGCCCAGACCCCAGAAATTAAGAAGCTTCGCTCGTGACAAAGAGGAGGCCATAAAAACTGAGGTACAAAAACTCTTGAATGCAGGTATAATCAAGGAGGCCACACATACAACCTGTTTAGCCAATGTGGTCATGGTGAAGAAGTCAAATGGCAAGTGGAGAATGTGCGTCGACTTTACCAATCTCAACCTTGCCTGCCCAAAAGATAGCTATCCTCTCCCTAGAATCGAAAAGCTTGTTGATTCCATTGCTGGCCACTCCACCCTCAGCTTTCTAGATGCCTATTCAGGCTATCATCAGATCAAGATGCATGAGGATGACACCGTGAAGACAACATTTCAAGCAGTTGGAGGCATCTACTGTTATACCATGATGCCATTTGGGTTAAAAAACGCAGGAGCGACCTACCAGCGTATGGTCAACAAGGTCTTTGCTTCACAGATTGGCCGAAACATGGAGGCCTATGTCGACGATATGGTCATCAAAACAAAGACCGGACGTCATGTGGTCGACCTAAAGGAAACGTTCGCCAACCTGTGAGCAAACGACATGAAGCTTAATCCCAGTAAATGTGTTTTTGGTGTAGCAGCGGGTAAATTTCTTGGATTTATGGTTTCACAACGAGGAATAGAGGCAAACCCAGAAAAGATCAAGGCTCTAGTCAACATGCAGGAGCCCACCAGTGTCAAAGAGATGCAGTGACTTAATGGAAGAGTGGCAGCCCTAGGTCGCTTCATATCTAAATCGGCGAAAAGGTCTCTCCCCTTCTTCAAAGCTTTGAGGGGGAAGAAAATTTTTGAGTGGACGGCCGAATGTCATTCGTCGTTCCAACAGCTTAAGGATTATCTCGCTACTCCACCTCTATTGAGTAGCCCGACCACTGGAGAGACTTTGTTTGTGTATCTATCTGTGGGAGACAAAGCAGTTGCTGCAGTTCTGGTTTGAGAAGAGGAGGGGCTTCAAAAGCCCGTGTACTATGTTAGCAAGGCCCTTTCAGATGTGGAGGGCAGATATTACAATGCTGAAAAGGTCGCCTATGCTTTAGTCGTAGCTTCAAGGAAGCTGCGAGCTTATTTCCTGGCTCATCCTATCGTGGTGCTCACGAATGCACCCTTGAGAAAATTTTTGCACAAACCGGAGAGTTCAGGTCGCTTACTCAATTGGTCAATTGCCCTCACGGAATTCGACATCGAGTATCGACCTCGAAAGGCGCTGAAGGCTCAAGCCTTGGCAGACTTCTTGGTCGAGCTTACGTTCACCAAGGAGGACAGCGAGGTGCGAGTTCAAAAAGAAAAAGCCAAGGGAAAAGAACAACAAGAGTCCCAGCTCATAACTTCTCTACATGACGATTGCTGGAAGGTCTATTCAGATGGGTCAGCAACAAAGAATGTCAGTGGAGCTGGGATAGTACTGATCGAGCCAGAGTCTGGGACAATATATGAGGAGTCATTGAGATTCAAGTTTGATGCATCCAACAACTAGGCGGAGTATAAAGCCTTAGTAGCAGCCATCGAGTACGCCAAGTGCTTTGGAGCGACTAAAATCATGGCATACTGTGATTCCCAACTAATAGTCAACCAGGTTAGAGGCGAGTATGAGGTACTCAACTCCACCTTAGTCAAATACAACGACCTGGTGAAGGAACTGACAAAAGACTTAGAGTTTTGGGAAATCCAAAGGATTGGTCGAGAAGACAACGAGTTAGCTGACTTGCTCTCAAAACTGGCCACTACAGACAAACCACATGAAGAGCCCATCTCCTACCTCGAGAATCCATCTTATGAAAGGGTTAAAATTCAGTGTGTGGAAGACACTTCAAGGAATTGGGTTTACAATAAGTGCTGGATCGAGGAAATGAAAGCATACTTGGAGACTGGCGAGCTCCCAGAGGACGAGAAGAAAGCTCCGAGATATGTTATTCAAGGAGGCATGCTATTCAGGAGATCGTACACTAGACCACTGTTGAAGTGCATTCATCCTCAAGAGATCACTCAGTTAATCCATGAGGTGCACAGTGGGATTTGTGGTGGACACCCGTGGGCCAGGATGCTAGCCGACAAATTGATCACTTTGGGGTATTATTGGCCACACATGCGAGTTGACACTCATGACTTTGTTCAACAATGTGACCAATGTCAAAGGTTTGCCAACC
This sequence comes from Adenophora triphylla var. japonica, assembly GCA_022495995.1. NCBI lineage: Eukaryota > Viridiplantae > Streptophyta > Magnoliopsida > Asterales > Campanulaceae > Adenophora > Adenophora triphylla. Next base: position 1,380,317 of record JAFEMH010000001.1, read on the forward strand.
TACCTCATCTACCTACAACGGAGAAAACTCCAGTGATCGCTACTTGGCCATTTGATATGTGGGGGTTACCTTGCGTGAGGTGATTTGGGCAGAGTTTCGACTCAAGTTTAGAATCGAATCTTGATACGGACAGAGCTTCGCCTCAGTCCTTGACTTGGGTTTTGATGTTTGTTGATGAAAATGTGCGCGCTCGCCCGAAATTAGGAAAAAGTAGGAGTCGCCACGCCGTTTTAAGAGGAAACATTGAAAACCTTTGTTTTAGAGAGAAAACATGAGTTCGGGGGTCAGGTTACGTGTTGGGAAGAACCGAGAGTTCACCCAACACGCCTCGTCCATAGACGAGTCTTTCAATCAAACACATCCAAGTAAATCCAAAGTGTGTGCAAATATCGATAATAAACGAAATGTGATAAAATGCATCTTATTAATTATGAAACGAGAAATTACATATTGTGAGCCCATTATTTAGGGAGGCCACATCCCTGATACAAACAAACTAGAACAGATTACAAAGGAAAAGAGTCACTGCAGATGGGTCATGTGTGTCGCATGACACATCGTACCGATGACCACATGTGTCGCGTGACACAGGATCACTGGGACGAAGGTGTCGCGTGACACATATGAGCCTTCTGCGAAACCTCACAATATGAACTCGAAATTAACGAAGCTATACAGATCTAATTAACAAGCTGAATTATGAACGAAAAAACATAAACAACATCAAATCGACCCAGGGAGTGTGGATATGGGTAGATCCACACCCCCTTTGGGGCTCAAACACCAAATTCAACCAAATCAATCAATATGAGCTCAATTACACAATCTATGCAAGTTAAACAGAGAGATTGCGATTGGGATTCAGTAATTCAGATGGCTAGGATCTGATTACTGAATCCAAACAAAATAGAACTATAAAATTGCAAGGAATTAAATGAGAGAGAGAGAGAGAGAGAGAGAGAGAGAGTTAGGGAATTGTTACCCTTGTTGATTCCACGAATTCTATATCTAGTCAGATATAGAATCCTTCAATTCTTCGTTGTAGATCTCACAGCTCTGATCCAAGGGTTCCAATTGGTGTAGGTAGAGAATTGGGTTTGGATGAGAGGGATTAGTGGGTTGGAAGGTAGGAGAGAGAGAGGTTTTGTGCTTGGGACGCTTGTTACACTGCTATTTTGGCAGAGTAACAGTAGGCTAGAATTCAGATCCCATTTCAATGAGGGGGAGGGTCTTATTTATAGGCTGCAGTTGGCTGCCTTAGTATGTCGCACGACCTTACGCGTCCACTTTCCATGCCTCAAGCTGTCGCGTGACACACGGTGGCTCAACCGCTTTTGGCGCCAAAAACCGCTGGAACATTCCGGAAAATACCCAAAAGGTCCAACAGGTTTTATTCCCAAGGGGTCCTTTGGCATGAATGATGTACCAAAAGGTACTTCCTTCAAGGGAAACTCATGGAACGTTTCCGGAAGTCTCGGATAGGCCGGGAATTTACCAAAACGCCCCTTAATGCAGTTTTATTATATTAAAATGCATCGAAAAGGTTGCGAATTGGATTGGCGTACTTACAGAGCCCCTCGGCAACGTCACTTTTGGAAAAAGTGGGGTTGTCGATAAAATAAGACCCAATCTCAATGAGCGGCTGGGGTTAAGGTGAAGGGCTAGAAGGGTGAGAAGGGGAAAATTATGGCCGGACCTTTCTGAGAAAGGATTCCTACGTATCCCTTTAAGAAGGGAATCAAGCCAAATCGTAGTTCGGAATTACCAATACTGACTACAAGCAAGAAAGGGGTAGAGATGTGTCTTCATACCTTGTGTGCTTACTTGTGACTTCTTCGTGCTCCGCTTGAGAGGCTTTTCTTGGGTTTGGCTCTGCTTGAGAGGCTTTTCTTCTTGGTGGGCTCCGCTAGAGAGGCTTTTCTTCTTTGTGTGCTCCGCTAGAGAGGCTTTTCTTCTTTGTGTGCTCCGCTAGAGAGGCTCTTCTGGGTTTGGCTCTGCTTGAGAGGCTTTTCTTGGTTTGGCTCTGCTTGAGAGGCTTTTTCTTGGGTTTGGCTCTGCTTGAGAGGCTTTTCTTGGTTTGGCTCTGCTTGAGAGGCTTTTCTTGGTTTGGCTCTGCTTGAGAGGCTTTTCTTGGGTTTGGCTCTGCTTGAGAGGCTTTTCTTGGTTGGCTCTGCTTGAGAGGCTTTTCTTGGGTTTGGCTCTGCTTGAGAGGCTTTTCTTGGTTTGGCTCGCGAGAGGCTTTTCTTGGTTTGGCTCGCTTGAGAGGCTTTTTCTTGGTTTGGTTCGCTGAGAGGCTTTTCTTGGTTTGACTCGCTTGAGAGGCTTTTCTTGGGCCGTCGCGTATACGCATGCTTTTTTTGTTTTGTTCTTTCTTCTCCAGTTTGGTCGGAGGTCCAGTCGTCGAGACTCAATTGATTATTGTACGTGCGGGGGTAAAACAACAACTCCAACGCGCTACACTTGAATAAGCCTATCTTGTTAGCAAAGATTACTATATGTTAGCTTGGTTTGCGTGAATCTGTTCCGGGAAAGCGAATGCAATTATTGGGTTAAAGATCGGCTTTGTCGGGTTTATGTATGGTGTTTTGGGATTGTTTTAGGTAAGTGTGTATAGTAGGGGTCCTCTCCCGTATATTTTCAGGGGTATGTGTATGAGGGTAAGGGGTATAACGGCGACGGCGAGTCGGAAAATGCTCTGGGGTAATCACCGCAGTTTTTCCACCCCGTCTCGCTATCAACCAAAGTATGTCGCCCGACATGTCGTGTCTGTTTGGCTTCTTACGTCGCACGACTTAGGGAGGCTCGTGACAGTTCTTTTCAAAGTCGATCCAGGCTCCATTCTCGAGCCACCGTCTTCTTAGCAGAGAAAACCCAGCAGCCCTTATCTGGCGGATAATCGATTTCTTTGGTCAAGACTAATGCTTTTTGCTGAAATGGAACATTATAACCAAGAGATTGCTTCCCGGGAGTGCCAATTTCATCGGGACTTCGTCGAAATTTGGGGATTTCATCTCGAGGCAACATAGAAGTATCATCGACAAGCGGTACAAGATGCCTTGCATTTGGTCCTTGAAAGATTGGAGGGTTGGACCGGGATTTGCTTCTGGCCGCATCCTCGCTTCGGGATTCCGAGTGTCATGCATTCTCTTTGTCATACAATTACCCGACCCTAACTATGGAAGACTTCGGGCGTTGACAAAGGCTTGGGTAAGGCGGCCACCGTAGCATTCCCACGGGACAATCGGTTGGTTGAGGAGCAAATGTCGACTTTTTATCTCTCGCTGCGGATCGTATTGCCTATGATTCTGGGTGATGGGTCCATAGATTTGACTCGGATGGTTAGGTTGCGCCCGTCCCGTCCGATCCGTTTGACCTTTCTACCACTCTGGATATGTTCATGCTGTTCACACCGCTCGGCTTACTATTACCGCGGGTATGTCGGGTCTCGCTCAAGCACTTTGTTGGAGATCGTTAGGCAAATGAGAGGTGACCGGGTATAGATTCTCATCAAATTCGTTACGGCCAAGGAGAGATGGATGTTGTACCACCGCCGCCGGGCCGAGACTTATCACGGTATTGACAGCAAAGCGGGGATCGACTTTATGGGAGCAGCAGCTGACTTATTATCTCGTGGTTCTCTCGAGAGGTTACACCCGATCGGGCCATTACTGTAGAGGGCCTGGACGGCAATGCCATGGGTGACTCGGCCACGCAGACCGATGAGGGACGAGGTTGTTGATAGTTGGCATATGAGGTTGTCACGCACACCCACCACCGATCCGAGCTTTTGGATTCCCGCTTGGAATATACAGACTACGAGAGATATTCAGATGGATCGCAGTAGTCCGGTTGCCTGGTTTGCATGTATCCTCTTTCGTGTCCCATCATTGGTGAGCAGAGCAGTATAAGTATCCTCGCAGATCATACGAGCCTTGAGGGAGAGACTCGGTGACCGATACTGTTCCGATGTCCATGACCGAGCCCCGTGCTATACGGCTTTTTCAAAGCAGATCTTTTACGGAGGGCTTTCTTCCCACTCGTGTGCTCCTTCGGCGGCCTAGAGGATTTACATTTCGACCACAGTATCTGGATTGGTATGAGGAGCATCGGGGTTACGTGCGATTAGCTATAGAGACTCGCCGCCGGGAATACTTGGGAGCAGACTCTGTCCGGCCGAAATCTCGTAGATATAGAGGCACGAGGAAACCCAGACAATGTCACCGGCAATGCTGCTGACGATTATGAGAGGCAAGAGATCCGAAGAGCTGCTTTAAGGAATGATCCAGAGATGAGAGCTCGCAGAGAGGCATTGCGACAAGCGAGGATTGCTAGGGCTGCCTTGAGAGACCGGTGCGATTGAACCGCCAGCGCGAGTTATTCCTGAATTGGGACGGGCTCAAACCGACTTGTTTGACATTCCTAAGCCAAAGACCTCCCGGGGACCGAGAAAGAGGAAGGATAGAGGAGCAAATTCGGGAGCGGGGACGAGTATCTAGACACACATTTTCTTTTACTTCGAGAGTTTTGAGACTCTTTTGCTTTATGTCTTGAGAGTAGGAATTATCTGTATGAAAACTGAGTACCCTTTGATTACTTAATGCAGACAGAATAGATGTTATCAATGTTTTCTTTTATTCGCAACAGTCTTTTTGAGTCAAAAAGTAGGCCGTGCTTGAACTCATCAAAAAGAATATTAACTCAAAATGATCCTTTGAAAAGCCTTGGGACTGTAATCAAAACGCATTTTGGTAAAAGAGGGATTTTTGCAGCAATTTTAGACCGAACCACAAGTGGTTGCCTACGTTCCCCTTTTGTAAGAGAACTAAGGGGCTCAGGTCTCCGTAGTTCGACTCAAATGACTTTAGTGTTTAAGAAAGGGGAAGATAGAAGGGGGGAAATGGTGCAACCACTGTTTTACCTAGATCGCCCTCTTTTGGGTTTTCGATCTAGTTGGGTATATTCTTTAGCACCGGGCGCGTCCCTTATTTTTGCATGGACTCGCCTTTTGAGAGGTTTTCGGTCTCATCTCGGGACAATTTTGTTGCGCCTTTATTTATTCATTTTTATATATATATATATATATATATATATATATATATATATATATATATATATATATATATATATATATATATATATATATATATATATATTTTAGAGGGGGAAAGACTCGATCATACAAAATACCTCCGCAACTTGTCGCCGTTGACGGGGTGCGGAAATGGGTTGCCATCCAAGTCGACAGTGCATAGCTCCTCCGGAGAATACTTTCTTTACCGAGGCAGTCGGTCCGACCCAAATGGGTGCCCACTTGCCCAACGCACTGCTTTGATTTGAGGGCTTCATTTTAAGAACCAGATCACCGACTTTGATATCCTTGGGTTTCACTTTCTTATCGAAGGCACGGGCCATTCTTCTCTGGTATGCCCTGTTATGCTCCATGGCTTTTAGTCTCGCGTTCATCTAGCAGAGCCAACTCATTATATCGAATTTGGAGCCATTCGATCTCGTTCACCTCATTTTCGAGTAAGACCCCGAGGGAAGGAATTTCTAACTCAATGGGCATGACGGCCTCCATTCCGTAAGTCGAGCATATGGGGTTGCACCGGTGGCGGTTCGGATCGAAGTGCGATAGCCCCACAATGCTAAGTGCAACTTTTCGGCCAATCTCGTCCTCGCTCGGCCATCTTCTTTATGATCCTTTCCAAGTTCTTATTGGCGGCTTCAACGGCGCCGTTTGTCCGTGGCTGTACGGTGAAGATTTGTGGCGCTTGACTCGTATTCGGTGAGCAACCGATCAGTTTCTCCCTCGAAATGAGTGCCATTGTCGAAATAATCTCGTTCGGGACCCCATAGCGGCGTAAGATCTGTTCTTTTATGAATCGGGCAACCTTCTTGGCGGTGAGCACTTTATAAGATGCGGCTTCTACCCATTTCGTGAAGTAATCCACGGCCACTAATACAAATGCATGCCCATTGCTCCCAGCGGAGAAATCTTCCCAATGACATCAATACCCCATGTTGCGAAAGGCTACGGAGTTGTCATACGGTATAAGTCGTGAGGCGGGATGTGGTTCGCATTGGAAAATCTTTGGCACTTGTCACAGTCCGCACGAAATGGATGCAATCTGTCTCCATAGTGATCCGAAGTAACCCGGCTGATGATGCTATGCATGAGGGATCGAGCGTTCATATGAGGTCCTCAGCACCGTTGTGAACGTCTTCCATTACTCTTTGAGCCTTTTCTTTGCGATGCGAGTAGGAGCGGACAACCTTCTCTTTTCTTCCATAATTCATTGCGAGTATGACATATTGCGGCGACGAGTCTCTTTAGGGCCTGCAAGCTTTTGGCATGTACTCTTTTTGAATCTCCTTCTTGATCCACGGGAAAGGATGCTTCCCACACTTGAGGTATTGAAAGATCTCGATTGTACCACGGTTCACCGGCCTCGATTTCAATCTCACAACAATATGCGGGATTTTCTCTTACGCCGACCCTAAAAGGCTTGATTGATTTTCCTTACGGGATTTCCATCAAAGAGGCTAAGGTAGCGAGCATCTGCGAATCTGTTCTTGTCCGCGGTAAGAACTGGAATGATACTTCCTTGAATTGGCCGACGAGTTCGCGATGTAAGCATGATACTTACGGAGACATGGGTCTATAATTTTCCATTTGTTGGCGGCCTGGTTGATTATCAATTAGGAATCACCGAACACTTCCAATTCCTCCACATGTCGCTCAAGGGCGGCTTCTAGACCGGCTATGCAAGCTTCGTACTCACCGCATTGTTGGTGACCGAGAAATTCAACTTGATTGCTATGGGAGTATGCCATCGTTCGGGTCTATCAAAACCATTCCATGCAATGCCATTTCCTTTCTTGTTAGCTGCTCCATCAAAGAATAAGCGCCACTTGTTTCCGCTTTCTATAGCGAGGATCCCTTCATCTCGGAAACCGGAGGTCCGGCCCTTGATCTTCAGATCTTGGGAATTCAGCCAACCGGTCCGCAAATGCCTGCCCTTTGATCGATTTGCGAATCACATATTTGATGTCGAATTACGCCAGAAGAAAGTCCATTTTGCCAACCTGGTGGAGATGTTTCCTCTGTCACCTTGGAATAGATATCTGATCGGATCCATCTTGGAGACTAAGTGTACGGTGTGGGACGCATATAGTGTTTTAGCTTTCCAACTACCCATACCAAAGCTGCGCAAGTCTTCTCGAGGCGTAGTAATTCACTTCACTCCCTTGGAATTTACTACCGACGAAATAGATGGCATTCTCAATCTTTGAATCCTTCTTTTCTTGTGCTAGCATAGCCCCGTAGCCGTGTCCGTGGTATCGGATATAGAAGTAAAGGCTTGTCTCCATGAGGTGGGCGAGAGAATGGGAGGATTGACGAGGTAGGCTTTGATCCTTTCAAAAGCTAGCTGGCATTCCTCGTTCCGGACCACTTCCCGATTCTTCTTTAGCGGCTTGAAGATCGGCTCACATATGGTGGTCAATTGGTTGGACGAACCCTGCGATGTATTGCGGGCGACCCATGAATCCTTTTACTTCAGAGACGGTTACAGGCGGCTTCATTTCAATAATTGCCTTAACTTTCCCGGGATCTATTTCAATGCCGCGCTCGGTGACCATGTATCCCTTAACTTTACCTCGAATAACCCCAAATGTACACTTGGCGGGTTCGGTCTCATGGAGTGTTCTCGGAGTCGGTAAAGAATTTCCTCAAATCAATGAAATGCTGTCCGTCCGATCCTTTCGAATGAATAATCATGTCATCCACATACACTTCAATCTCCCGGTGGATCATGTCGTGGAAAAGGGTAGTGGCTTGCTCTCGATAGGTAGCCCGGCGTTCTTCAAGCCAAATGGCATTGCTGTGTAACAATAAGTACCCCATGGGGTTGTAAATGCCGTCTTGTCTTGATCCTCTTCACCATCTTAATCTGGTTGTAACCCGCAAAACCATCAACGAAAGATTTGACCTCGAAGTTCGCGGTTGCATCCACTAGCATGTCAATGTTGGGCAAAGGGAAGTCATCTTTAGGACTAGCCTTATTGAGGTCTCGGAAATCTACGCGGACTCGAACCTTTCCATTTGCTTTGGTGGCTGTTACGATGTTCGCCAACCAGGTCGGATATTCAATTACTTTGATGAAGCCTACCCGTAGGAGTTTTTCAATTTCTTCTTTCACTTGTAAGGACCATTCGGGTTTTATCCGCCTCAATTTACGCTTGACCGGCTTGATTTCTGGATCCAAAGGTATTCGGTGTTCCACAATAGAAGCATCCGGCCCCGCATATCTTTGTAGGACCAAGCGAACACATCCACAAATTCCTTGAGCAATTCAATCAAAGCAACCCGCTCACCTCCGGAGAAGAAGCTACCAATCTGCGTTTCTTTGGGTTCTTCTACTGTTCCCAAGTTCACCGTTGTTAATACCTCGTCGGAAGCTTGGGCCGGCTTTCCTTTTGCTCACAAGTCTGCTTTTGAATCTTTTTCTAAAAATTGTTCACCGATTAAGTCTGCATTATCTTCAATTGAATTAGGCTTAATTATTTTTAAATCTTGATGATTATTTTTCGTTAAGCATTCAATTGTTAAATTGGCAATCACGGGGTACTCGAAAGATCAACCACTTTATTTAAAGCAAAGGGAAATACGGTGTTTACAACTCGAAGACGGTCTTCGGTCGTGAGGACATCGTGACCGGTCGAAGACTCAAACTCTATGACAAGAGACTCGAGAGACCGACTCAAGATACAGGGGGTGAATTTAGACTTGGAAGGACAAGGACGGGGTTTGAGCCCTAGCTTTTCAATCATAGTCTCTTTGTCGGCGACCGGTCCCGGAACGAAGTCCAGCTTCAGCAACGGTCCTTCTGCGGCAGCTCCAACTTGACTATCTCCACATTAGATTCCTTCTCGAATTCTAGCATAGCTATCACTTCACGTCGAGAGGAAAAGTCAATCGATCAATCGGCTCCTTAGCACCATCTCTCATTTACGCTAAAGACGTACCGCTCACGAAGTTCGACGGCCCTGTTCTTCAAACAAATCTCGCTAACTCTCCATCAATATCCGCAGGTCGCACCGCGAATTTTACATATTGTGGGTTCATCCAAGGCAAGCTTTTCAAACCGATTCTCACATTCGGTCCCCGTAAGTGGTAGCCGCTCTCGTAGGTGGCGGTCACACCTTGTCTTTTGGGCAAATTATCAAACATTTCTTTCATCGGATTCTTGCTATTGGCGAACCTCTGGATCATCTTCATTCTTTCTTCGCTGGAGTAAGCTTTGGCTCAGACAAACAAACATATCTCCATCCTCTCGACAAAGTGCTTATTCAGACCAACCGTATGGGCGCATTTCGGGCCTCTTGTACTTTCTACCGGCCGCAGAGGTCATCTTCTCTTTGAAAGCCTCGGTTTTGTCATACACCTTATCTTCCTTAGTCACGGCATACCCCGGACCTTGCCTATTTCTCTTGGCTGCCGGCAACATAAGCCTACACGGTCCCTCGTTGGCGTTTCCCACTCTGCACTGTGGATATAGCTCATACCTCTTAGCATTTTCAACACAGAGGAATCTTGTCCGAAGATGTCGTTAGGTCTATAGTACATGACTTGCCCCTTAGGTTTCTCGATTGTGAATCCGCCGAGCATCCGATTTTCTTGGTCAAGCTTGATCTCCACATCGGTAAGGTATTTGCGCCGGTTTCTCCGATTGTAACACTATCACCATAGATGGTTGTCGCACCTCCCTCTTGTACAAACTTTAAGCATTCGTGAAGCGTGGAAGCTACGGCTCCAATCTCGTGGATCCAGTGGTCTACCCAATAATGCCGAGAACGTAACAGAATGTCTATAACCCGAAACTCCACCATCATTTCCTTGCCTCCAAACATCGATTAAGGGAGACTATCCCTAACACCGCCCAGGATGTTGAATCATAAGCCTTTATGGTCTCGGTTAGAGGGTTTGAGGTTCGCGCGTTGATGTCCAACATACTCATCATTTTGGCGGGGAGCACATTCATGGCCGATCCATTATCTATCAACACATGGGAATCAACCGTCCCTCCAAAGGCACCGTAATGTGTAAGGATTCGTTATGTTTCGCACCGTAAGGTGCAAGTCAAGATCTCGTGAAAGTAATGATATTCCCATACCGAGCCGTTCCAATCAACCGACATGCTTCATCTGGGGTAGCGTTGACGGATACCTTCGTCTTGGATAAGGCTTCTTCCAGCTTTAATTTGTGAGGGTAGGAGGATGTAAGTAGGGACCACAAAGAAATATCGGCTTGCGTTCTTTTCAAGCTACGTCGATATCGGGTCTTCCCGAACTTCTTCGTCTAGCCTCGTGAGGATTCTCGAGAGGACCGAGGGTTAGAGCCTCGCAACCGTTTCCCTTTTCCGGATGGATCCGGATTACTTACTCCCAACATTCTTCCCGAGCGCGTCAACAGATTAACTTCTTCTTGGTCGTCAACCACGAACTCTTTGCTAGCTTCCTTGAGTTCGATAATGTTAGCGGGACAGAGTGATTGCGGTATGGCCAAGCCGCTTGTCGTATCTCATTAATGGTCAAAGGTGTTTCCCAACTAGCCGCTATTCTCGAGTTCCTCCAAGGAGATTGGGGATTCTCTAGGAGTCATTGAAGATATAGCATTAACAATCAAGCGTTCTTCGTAATCATCAAGTTCAACAATATTATTCACATCATGTAAATCATCGAGATACGTAACATAACGAAGTTATCTTTCATTTCATCGTAACAGAAATTACATCGGTTTCGACCCCATTACATCCATTGCTATCATCCCCAACTACGGGTTCCCCAAATTCTAATACATTAACAAAATAATCATTCTCAAAGTCAATAAGGTTCACATTGTTGTTCGGCGGAGGATTGTTGACAATATTCGGGCGAGGAGATTTTTCTATCTTCTTGTCGTCCACTAAACCCTGGATTATCTTCTTGAGAGTCAAACAGAGTTCGTAGTGTGCCCGGAAATTGGTGAAAACGGCAATACTTGCTAGCATCCATGTGAGGATTAGGGCGAGCAGGATCTGTAGTTCTCCAATGGCTTTATCATGCCGGTTCGTAGCAAACCGTTAAAAACTTCCTCCGTTGACATACCCAAATCATCAAACCTCGATTGTGGCTTAAAGGGAAGCCTCATCACATTCTGCATGTTGTTACCTCCCTTTTGAAGATTATTGATACTATTATCTTTGGCCGGTTCTCTTCCTCTCGGCGCCATTGCTGAGACAGATTGGATGCCCGATATCGGTAACTTCCACCACCGTTGTTGTTAGTGGTGTTTGCACTTGGAGTTTGGTTAAACAACTTATTCTCACTCCTTGCTCCCATCCCCACCATCTCTCGCAGATACGGGTACCATCCTTTCCCAATGGCTTCTCTAAGTGCTGGCTTAACACATGATAGAAAGATGTCCTTCCGGGTCTTGGAGGGGATTGGCTCCGATAACTCGTTGAGCTTAGCATTCCAACGCTTGTAGAATTCTGTGATTGACTCATCCGACTTCTGAATTGTCCCCACTAGATCATCCCGCGTGGTACGCCACTCCAAATTACCCTTGTACTTCTCTAGGAAGGCTTCTGTTATCTGGCTCCAAGTAGTACGGCATTCTTGCTTCAAAGCTAAAAACCATGTAAGTGCCGATCCTTTCAAAGTTAGGTGGAAGTGGGAAGCCATGAATTCGGGAGTGCAGCCCATTGCCCCCATTGTCATCACATAAGTGTCTACATGCGTCTTTGGACAGGCGGTACCATCAAAATCCAGCTTGGGCATCTTAAACTTGTGCGGCAAGGGTGTCACTTGGGCGGGATCCACGACTTTAAGACCACTAGAACCCACGGTTAATTTGTCAATCTGTTATTGCATCTGTTTCAGCAAAGCAGCTACTTCTGGTGCCAAACTTGAAGTCTGAGGAATTGCAGGAGCCACCGTTGACGACGGTATTGGGAAATCAGAATTAGGTCCCACGGGCAAAGCGGTTGGTGGAAGACCAAAAGTACTAGGAATTCCAATATTGATGTCCAACAAGCTAATCGAGCTCGGAATCTTGTTCCCATACATATCATAACCGTTGAATTGCCTACCGAGATTCTGGGAGTTGTATTGCGCCGACTGACTTTTGTACTGACCAAAAGAAGATAATCCTGAGCTGACACACGGAGCTGAGTAAGGGGTGGAACCATAAATATGCCGAGTAAGGGTGGAACATACCGCCGGTTGAGAAAAACTGTCTTGAGTCTGGAACCGCTGGTACCTTGAGACACCGTCCCGAACTATCTCGATTTTCTCGAGAGCCGGACGACCATTCTGCTGAACACCATACCGAACACCCCGATAACCATCCGGATACACACTGCACCGAGGCTAGGAAAAGCCGGTTCGAAACCGAGGTCCATGTCGAAACTGTGTTGCCGGAGCATTAGGAGTTGGAGAAGCAAAGGTGAGATCAAAGAAATTTGTGGGCCGACCGTCATTTCGCCGACACCTTGCTGGATAACCTGGCCATACCCTTGAGAAGACGGGGGAATGAGTCTTCCTTGGTCACTTGCCACCATTCCCGTAGAAGCTACTTGATCGGAATGCCGAACGTAATTCACTGGGAGGCATCGTATTGTAGCTAGGCCGGTTTGGCCGAGCAGTGAAGCGGATCCAATTTCGTTGTGGCTATCTTCCGTAATCTCTTCGTAGGAACCATCCTCTCGACGAAGTACCGCAATCCCTTTGTCTCTCATAGCTTCTACGAATCGGTTGTGAGCTTCTTCTTCACGAGACTTGGCATTTTGAACTAAGAGACAAGCCTCACGCTCCCGAGCTAGAGCGGCTTCCAGCATCACCCTCAATTCCTCCGTAGTCATCTCATTCAAACTTGTCTGACCCACTGTCCACCGAGCCTCCGGCGGGACTGAGCAGAAAAAACATCTCCATTGCCAGCCATTTCTGATTCTAAACCAACCGACACTGCTTGTACACGGATTAAACGACCTCCCGAAACAGATGAGCGGACCCAACTCGCCGTAGCTGCAGGTGTAGAGAGGGGTTTATAAGGTGCTTGAAGGGAAAACTTTTTTTCTTTTTTTCTTTTCTTTTTTTTTACGGGAGAGGGAAAGAAACGGGACAGACTCACGCAAACACAAATTTATTTATGTTCAAGTATAAATTAGTATTTTAAATCCTAAATACAGTTGGGAAAGGATAAGCCCTTATTCATGCTAACTATGCCTCGGGGGAACCTAGTGACGCGACGTTCGAATTACATCAAATGTCTTGTTTTGAAACATATAATAGGTAATGATACCTAACCAAACCCTAACATCTTTATGGAACGAAGAGGTTCGTCCAAATTTCTAAGGAAATTTGGGCAGCATAACGGATCTTTTCGAAGAATTTCGAAGAAAAATCCGGCATGACCTCTCGTCGGTACATGTTGGCAATGCGGCATGATCTCTCGTTTAGAACACGCCACGAGAGTGACATGTTCCCACGTGAAATCATGTTGCATTTGGCAACATGCCCACAAGGTATGAGGTTTTGGGAGAAGGTATAAGAATCTATGATATTTTTCAAAAACAATTCATTTTTGTTGTAATGAAAACATCGTATCAAAAACCAACCGTGGGTAAGGTTTAGTGTGGTGCCACCTATAACGCACTAGGGGTTTAGGTTTGATTTCAGGCGCTCAAGCGTAGGCGAATTTCATGGTCGTCCGCGATGCCGTCAATCGCACCCGAGGGTTCTAAATCTAAGTGATGTAGTGTGCGGATGACTAATTCGTTTATTTGCAAAAAACAAGATTTTTTTTTATTATTTTTTTTTTTAATTTTTTATTTGTTTTTTTTTTAGAAGAAAACACACACCCTCACACAAGGTAAACAAGGAACAATAACCAAATGAGTCACGCTTTGGTCCAAGGGACTGCCCTCAAACCAGTCTTCTGATGATCTGTTCAGTGGCCACCTTTTGTCGCGTGACACAGGACAACCAGAGACAAAGGTGTCGCACGACTTGGGTGGTCACTGAACCAGCAGCTCCTCAAATCATCAAATCAGCCCCTGCTTTACCATATCAAGAGCAACACAGAGATACCAATGCACAACAAATGACCACAAGCACAAAGGGCTCACAAGTTCCATAATCAACAAAATGTAGGCATCACAAATGATTATCGAATAATGTACACAACATGGATGCATTGGATGTTTTTTTGACTAAACGAAAGCTTGACCCACTTAACACTTGAAAAACAGGTTTTCAAGTGAAATCCCCAGCGGAGTCGCCACTGAAAATGTGCGCGCTCGCCCGAAATTAGGAAAAAGTAGGAGTCGCCACGCCGTTTTAAGAGGAAACATTGAAAACCTTTGTTTTAGAGAGAAAACATGAGTTCGGGGGTCAGGTTACGTGTTGGGAAGAACCGAGAGTTCACCCAACACGCCTCGTCCATAGACGAGTCTTTCAATCAAACACATCCAAGTAAATCCAAAGTGTGTGCAAATATCGATAATAAACGAAATGTGATAAAATGCATCTTATTAATTATGAAACGAGAAATTACATATTGTGAGCCCATTATTTAGGGAGGCCACATCCCTGATACAAACAAACTAGAACAGATTACAAAGGAAAAGAGTCACTGCAGATGGGTCATGTGTGTCGCATGACACATCGTACCAGTGACCACATGTGTCGCGTGACACAGGATCACTTGGGGACGAAGGTGTCGCGTGACACATATGAGCCTTCTGCAGAAACCTCACAATATGAACTCAGAAATTAACGTAAGCTATACGAGCATCTAATTAACAAGCTGAATTATGAACGAAAAAACATAAACAACATCAAATCGACCCAGGGAGTGTGGATATGGGTAGATCCACACCCCTTTGGGGGCTCAAACACCAAATTCAACCAAATCAATCAATATGAGCTCAATTACACAATCTATGCAAGTTAAACAGAGAGATTGCGATTGGGATTCGAATTCGAGATGGCTAGGATCTGATTACTGAATCCAAACAAAATAGAACTATAAAATTGCAAGGAATTAAATGAGAGAGAGAGAGAGAGAGAGAGTTAGGGAATTATTACCCTTGTTGATTCCACGAATTCTATATCTAGTCAGATATAGAATCCTTCAATTCTTCGTTGTAGATCTCACGGCTCACGATCCAAGGGTTCCAATTGGTGTAGGTAGAGAATTGGGTTTGGATGAGAGGGATTAGTGGGTTGGAAGGTAGGAGAGAGAGAGGTTTTGTGCTTGGGACGCTCGTTACACTGCTATTTTGGCAGAGTAACAGTAGGCTAGAATTCGGATCCCATTTCAATGAGGGGGAGGGTCTTATTTATAGGCCGCATTTGCCTTAGTATGTCGCACGACCTTACGCGTCCACTTTCCATGCCTCAAGCTGTCGCGTGACACACGGTGGCTCAACTGCTTGTGGCGCCAAAAACCGCTTGGAACATTCCGGGAAAATACCCAAAAGGTCCAACAGGTTTTATTCCCAAGGGGTCCTTTGGCATGAATGATGTACCAAAAGGTACTTCCTTAGCGGGAAACTCATGGAACGTTTCCGGAAGTCTCGGGATAGGCCGGGAATTTACCAAAACGCCCCTTAATGCAGTTTTATTATATTAAAATGCATCGAAAAGGTTGCGAATTGGATTGGCGTACTTACAGTTGATCAACAAGGTTGACAAACAAACTTTGAGGTGATTTTGTAGGAATCTTTCAGGGAGAGAAACCAACAAAATGTGTGTGAATTGTGGAATTGTGGACCTTTTGAACCTTGGAAGTCACCAAGTATTTACAGGTGTTAGAGAGGTGTTGAAGATGAGATCAAACACTCCTAGGAAGGTTCCAGACTCCCAAAATCATTGGTTGGCCGGATGGATAAAGTTTTATCCCGAAAAGAGGTTGAAATCGACGAGGAAATTGTCATCTGCATGCTGCAGAGGGACAATATCTCGCGTGAGACATGCCATTCCGCGCGAGATATTTCTCCTGTGGACAATTCTGTCCTTCCCTCGCTGTCTCGTATGCAGTTTAGTCCCAAACTAACGGTGGTTAGTCAAAACTTAACGAAACATGACGAAATGGTGGATTTCTACTTCTTGACTCAAAGCGAGACTTAGAGTGGTATAAATATGATCCGATGGGTTCAGAATGGGGTGTCTATAGAGCCCCTCGTCGGCAAGTCTTATGAAAGAAGTCATGTCGATGATAGAAAAGACATCATTCTGAACATCGGGATGGTCGGGCCGCACGGCTTCCTACGTATCTCTATCGGAGAATCAGACCATAGCGTAGTTCGACTCCAAAACACGAAAAGGCTGCTTTAGGTATTTTGAAAATTATTTTGAAAATCGAGGAGATTTTGTTTTGAAAGATAAATTCATACTGAGGAATCAAATCAAGACCCAATTCTGAATATACCTGTCTGTCTGAAGATTCGCCTGTCTAGGCATCGAACCTGCGGGAAATATGTTAGAAAACAAAGGCTTACCTGTCCGGTCCTTTGAGTCCTATCGGTTTTGTGACGATTCGCCTGTCTGGGCTCCGAATCGGGCTTTTTGTTGTTGAGGATGACGATTCACCTGTTTAGGCGTTGAATCAGGCTTTTCTGATGACGATCGACCTGTCTGGGCATTGGATCGGGCTTTTATGATGACGATCCACCTGTCTGGGCATTGGACCGAGCTTTTGATTTGACGATCCACCTGTCTGGGAATTGGACCGAGCTTTTCTGTTGACGATCCACCTGTCTGGGCGTTGGATCGAGCTTTTCTTTTGATGATTCACCTTTCTGGGCTATGAATCATGTGGACTGAGTTGATTTTTGGATCAGTTGGTTTTCGGGCGACTGGTGCCGTACCGGGCGATCGTGCGGGTGTCACGTTTGGCTCGTTCCGTGACTTGCGGAGTCGATTTTTCCACGTTTCCTTGCTAGTGTATCATTTCCAAGGGTAAATGTGTCAAAATCTTGAATTTTGACATTGCGTAGACGCTTATTGTCGAGGACAATTTTGTCAATTTCTAGAAGGTATATCTCGCGCGGGATATGCACTGTCGAGGCAATATAAAACAGCAGCTGTTGTTTTAATTTGAAAACATTCTTTTCAAATTCCCTCCCTAGCTCGAGCCAAGGTCGTTTTCTCTGCAAATTTTCATGGATTGCTCGTTGATTTCTCCCTCTAAACATCTCTCAATCCTTCCTCTCTCCACAATCGATGGCTCAAGAGCGGAAGAATCCGATTTTGGGGAGTTACTTGCTTGGGAAGGATTATCCCTGGGACGACCTTACATTCGATAGGGACGCACATATCTCCACCGCCGTTCGGGAAGGTTTGGTAAGAGCTTCTTTCTCAATTCTTGTTTCTCATATTACATTGATTTTGAACCCACTTTTTCTTGAATTCAAATTCCATCAATGGCCATTTTTCTTTGCTTTTGTCTAGAACTAGGTTCTTTCTTGCATGCTCTGTTTTTGTTGGATTTGTTGAATGATTGTTGTTGCATTGAGTGTGTATGAGTCTCCTACATATCATGGATTGTAGGAAGGGTTGATTCGGGTCATCAATGGCATCCTTGGGCAAGCTTTTCTTGTACGCACGCCAAGTGTTCGATGAAATGCCTCAATGAAAATTTTCTTTTATGACATTGAGTTTTTGCCATGGAATGATTTCTAATATTGCCCTTTTTGCTTTTCCTCTATTTTGCAGTCGTATAGGCCGACGAAGAATTTCCATGGGAGCCCAAAACTGGCTAGAGCTGTGTGGGACAAGATCAAGGATCTTGATGGTGTTCGAGATAGGGTGGCCGAAATGGGGCTTCTGACTTTTTTTGATAACCTTCAGGGGATGAGACGGACTCCCCAAGTCCTTCAGGCGATCAAGGAGAGGTGGTGGGATACTACCAACACCGTTCATCTGCGTTTTGGGGAAGCAACCATGACGCCGACGGACTTCCTTGCTATCACGGGGCTAGAGTTCACCGGTGAGCCCCTTCCGAAGGCTGCGGGTTATAAGCCTGCGAGCCCTACTGTGTGGAGGCAGTTGATTGGTTTTGCCCCTAACAAGGTCAAGGGTTTTGCTGCTGAGCTGACACCCCTCCGGCGTCAGATTGAAGATTATGCTCTTAAGCAGAATGTGAATACTGATCAGTTGGTGCGGGGTGCCCTTTGGTATATTCTTTCTGAGACCATCTTTGCGAACCACTCTTCTATGGCTCGTCTTTCTTTGTTAGGTTTGTTGGTGAATTTGGATGAGGTGAGTACACATGATTGGGGCTCAGCGGGGCTGGCCTTCTGCTATCACGCCATGGACGAGGCGTGTAGGCATACCAAGGATACCTTGTCGGGGTATTCTTATGCTTGGGAGGTATGCTCCTGATTCTGTTTCTGTCCTATGTATACTTTGTCTGTATTTTGTACTGAATCCGTTCTGTTTTCTTGTACAGATATGGGGCTATACTGTCCTTGGATTGTACAAGTTTGAGTTGGAGAGCCGGACCCCTTTGTTTCCGGATATCAGGAGGTGGAGCCACCCCAATCGGAGTGTTGATGAGGATGAGGATCAGGAGTGGACCCTGACGGTCGCAGAGGCGCGGGCCATGCTGGACACTTTTGAGTATGAGCGGCTGGGCCTTTATCCATGGACCCTGTTGGAGCGGGAGGTGCACCGTGCTTAGGATGCCTCTGCGATGCAGAGGATGTTGGCATCTCTGGAGGGAGATACTATGTACCTTGGTGAGCGGGTCTTCCCACAGCATGGCCGGGGTAGACTATCATATAGGGTGCCAGCGGATCCGCCGAGGGCGATGTACCCCACCTACTCTATTTCTAAGGATGATTATGCTGATTTCGTGGTGGGTAGTGCGGCGACGACTCGTGTTGTCCAAGGAGCCTCCTATGAGGAGTTCTTGAATCGACTAATAGGTCCCCTCCTGGTGGGTGCTAGGCGATCGCACGCTCGTGGCTCCGCTTCTGCCTCTGCCTCAGGTTCATCAGCCCCTAGTACTTCTTCTCAGTCTGCTGGTTCTCTGCCTTTTGTGCCAGATTTCGGTCCTATGAGCTACACGTACATGATGGGGAGTATGCCGATGATGGGCCATATCCCGACTCTGGATCATATTCCTGAGGGTTACCGCCTTCCGCCGGATGTCTCCTCGGTATGTTTCTGTTTATATTATTTCCCGTATTCGTACATATAAGTGTATATGTCCAACTTCCTGAGCATTTCTTTTCCTTTGTTGTCAGGTCACTATGTTTGCGGCCGATTACAACCGTGGAGCGACCAAGATGGTGGGACTGATGGCCCTGGTGTTGGACCTGTCTGAGAGGCTGTTCCAGAAGGCTTCTTTGGCGGCCTCGACGGTGGCCTCTGCGGTGACTCCTACTTGTGGAGCCAAGAGATCGAGGAGGGATGGTAGCCCCGTGGTGGTGAAGGCGAAGGTGCCGGCGGCTCGAGTGACTTGATGACCTGATCCCCCTTTTCTCCCTATTTGTTTCTCTGATGATTTGTACAAATTGGCCGTGTGGGCCCAGACAAATTTCTTTCTTTTCGGTACCTGTTAGCCGGTAGGTAGCACAAAACATGGTTTTCTTAATTCCTAATCCTAGGTTTAATTAGTTAGTTTTTAACTTTCTCGACTTTCCGTGGTTGGAAATGGAATGGCCATCTAGGCCACAATTTTGAGCTTAAATTTGGTGTTGTACTGCATGTTAGGAACTGTATGCGCAGGTTTTTCGAGACTTGCTTCGTCAAGTTGGGGCTAGATTGCTGTTTGTGCAGAGCTGTTGCTGTTTTGCCGAGGCGATATCTCGCACGGGACAAGGTGTCTCGCACGAGACACGCTACCCAGGCAGAATCCTTTTCCTTCTTCGAACGGGATTTCGTCAGTTTTTCCTATAAAAACACCCTGTAGTCCGGTTAGATAACACATCCTAGCCTTTCAAACTCTAGAGATATTCTGTTAGGGTGAAGTTCTTGTCTTCTCTTTCAACCCTGCGATCCATGGCTTCCAAGGAGATTGCCCCAACGTCCATGATTGTCGATGATTTTTTCTTGTCGTCTGATGTGATTGAATCTTTCAAGCAAGCATCAAGAGATTTTGTGAGGTCATTTCGCAACCGATCTCGCAATAGGTTAATAGCAGAATTCGGATTCAGAATCCTTTTTACCTTGAAGAACCTCAAACCGGATTGGAATCTGTTGCAGGGTGCTGCTAGATTTTGGGATCCCTCTGTCCATCTTTTCAATTTTTTTGAATGAGATGGTGCCTAATGTGGAGGAATTTGCCATTATCTTGGATATGCCTTTGACTGGTGAGATTGCTGTTCCTAAATACGTCTCAAACACCAACCCTCCGCGAAAGACAACCGCCTTTTCGCCGCGTGCGAAAATTCGGGTAATTTCAACATCTCAAACGATTCACCTTTGGACTTCATTAGATAGACATAGTCATATCTAGATAAGTCATCGGTGAGTATGATGAAACACCAAAATCCTCCCCTAGCAATGCTGCTTAATAGTCCACATACATCTCATGTATAATGACCAATAAGTCACTAGCCCTCCCACTACTCTTAGTGTAGAGTGATTTGGTCAATAATCTCAATAAACAAGATCCACATTCCTCAAGTGATTCAGAGTCATATGAGTCTAAAAGTCCATGTTAATGGAGT
This sequence comes from Adenophora triphylla var. japonica, assembly GCA_022495995.1. NCBI lineage: Eukaryota > Viridiplantae > Streptophyta > Magnoliopsida > Asterales > Campanulaceae > Adenophora > Adenophora triphylla. The sequence goes on from JAFEMH010000001.1 coordinate 1,401,043, forward strand.
TTAGATATATGTTTCTTATTTATCTGACCAAGCCGGCAATGCCATATGAACGCGTTGTTCATATTATTCGGTTTAAATTTCTCATTTATATTATAGATATCTTCAATATTATTTTGTTTCTCATCATCAAGGATATGAAGACCATTCAATGACATATGCAATACAATAAGACATATTATTAAATAAATATAAAACTTCTTATTCTCAATAAGAAAATTATATCCTTCATCATCCATATAAGAAACGAAAATAATAATCCTACCCAAATCCGGAACTTAGTAACATTTGTTCGAAACAAGTAGTAAATTGACTTCATAAGTCCCTATGGCTAATGCAGCAACTCTTGCTTCATTTTCACGCATAGGTTTAATTCCCTTCTTTGAGTAGCTTTCTATTCTTTGTTCCTTGCACATTTAAACAAATGTGGGATCCATGTTCGGTATCATATACCCAAAAACAAGAAGTTGAAAGGAAAATATCTATCATATAGATACTTGAAGTAGTAGAAATCATATTGCCCTTCTTCACCTTTTTGGCCTTCCTAATGAGCCTTGCAATTTTGCTTCCAATGACAATCTCATTACAATGGTAGCAAAATGCATCCTTTTGAGACATTTTGGGTTTAGCCTCTTTGGCTTTGGCAACTTTTGCCCTAGGTTTAGCAATCATTTCTTTACCTTCTTTGCCTTCCTTTATGAACCCCTTTCTTGTGTTAACTATTAACACTCTTGCGGATTGCTCTCTTTTGCATCTCATGCATTAAGAGCCTTCACCACAACATACATCTTTTGTCTAGCTTGCATTTGGAACATTTCTTTTTGCGTTGTGCTAGAACAAAAGTAACTTCCATGTGTTCAAGGTTCTTCATAAGAGCCTTCAAACATGGTGGCAAGTATAAGGCAAACAACATCATAGGAATCATCTCTTTGTTTCTTATCTTGCTCCCTATCTTCCCTTTGCAACATTTGCATTGGATTCAACAGGAATGGATTCATCAAGAATGTACAATTTTGCTTAAGAACATTTTTGAGCATCTGATCAAATCAGAATAACTTGTACTGTTCTTTTCGAACTTTGTCCTTCATAAGGACGAATCGCAATTTATTGTGTTATGCTATTTCTCAACAAAATATGCAAACTATATGAACATATATTAATATCAACACATTTATCATCTAAGAGCAAATAATGTATTTCACAAATACTCCCACTAAATTATACACCTTCCAATGCTTATAAGCATAATATACAATTAATGGGCTAAGATCCAACTTTAATTTAATCTCAAGTACGCTATGGCGCACCGCTCAAGATTAAAATTAATTAGGTAGAAAACATCAATCATATCATATATGACTCTTAGATCTTTTATGAGATTTATTTAAGACATCATATGTCTAAGCATATTTTAATCTCATCTTATGCCTTGGGTCCAAAATCATTTTGAAAACCCAATTAAGTTCATCCACTTTAAACGTATATGAACCACCATTTCCTCATCTTGCTTGCAAACGAAATAGAATCAAAGTACCTTGCTATGGCAAGCCCACCCAAAACTATCCGAGTGGTCCCAAGTGTTTTAATCATGGATTGGCATAAAGAACTTAAAAGTTAAATGAAGGTTCTTTAAAGCATAGTATAAGCTTGTCAGTAAAGATAATCATAATCGCGCACCAGGTAAGTTCCCAAGAAAATAGGTGAGCCATAAGGACTACTTAAGTACCAAATCTCTCCTTCGACAGAACTCTCCTAGTCATGCACAATTAGAATACCAGTTCTGATTTGCAACATAATCAATACTTTGTATGCTGACTTGTTTCTCACAAACAATCAGATTCTTAAAAATTTTGCGTAAATCTGACTTGTTTCTTATAAACAATCAGAAAATAAAAATTTTAATGTTTCAACTAAACATTCAGGAAATTATAATTCAATGTTTCAACTAAACATCTAATAAAGTTCTTAACACATAAGAACACATAATGCATGCATCGCAACAATTAATAAAATCATATTTAAATTAATTAAGCATGCATAAATAATGAATTAATCTAGCATAGTCCTATAAATTTAATTTCCAGAAATTTATGGCAATCAGATTAAAATAGAAACATATCATATTATAAACATAATCACAGATTAGCACGAAAAAGTTAACAAACTGATTATGTCCAGATCAGGCCAAGTATGTCGCGTGATAGAAGCTTCCCGAAGGCCTGATCTGTCGTGCGACCAGACGAGTCCATCAGACTGCCCATGGCCAACTCTGTCGCGTGACAGAAGCCAACTCTGTCGCGTGACAAGAGTTGCTAGTTTGAAGATTTTCTGAACTTCAATCAATTTCAATCATAAAGAAATTAAATCATATAAACAGCCTTTTAATAGATTTAATTCAATATGAACAGAAAACGATTTTGGCACATTGTTTCAAAAACAATAAAATTCTACCGCATACAAAACATGCAAAGAACATATAAACAATTTATATTACTTTTCTAGCATGTTAATTCAAACTTAACCATACGAACGGGGCTCTGATACCACTGTTGAGTTTTATGGGTTCATGCGCAGCGGAATTAGCATCTAAATAACACAAAACCCAAGAGCCCTAAGATCATTCTATACGATTAAATTGAATTCCTATGAGATATAATTTACCAACCTTAACTGCTTTCCGTTCTTGATCTATCGAACAATTATCAATGTGATTTTGAATCACAAACTTCGATCTTCAAGACTTGAATATTCAGATTCGAACTCTAGGCCTTGATCGTCGTATGAGCGAAGACCCTCTAGTAGTATCCACACCTTTGAATGAACCAATAACAATTCTTGATGATTGCTAGATCCTTAAACCTTAGAGAGAATATTGAGAAACCTTTTGTTGTGATTTTTCCTTAGAAAATTTGGCTACTTTTCGGCTGCTCACAGACTCATATTTATACTACAATAGTATTAATATTTGTGCCCTAATCGTAGTAGGAAACTAAGCTATAAATGCCTCTTGGCATGATCTGTCGCGCGGCGACATATGCCAGTTGGCCAGGATCGTTGTACGACCTAGTAAGCCATATGAAGGTACTCTCAATCATTCTTTCTTTTGTTTAACCAATTCATTCTAATTGTGTGTGACCCAATAGGATTATATTATGTTGGCAATGAGTCTGATCAAATCGACCCTCATAAGACATAAGCGGACTCTAGCAAGCCATTATGTCTACCCAATTAATATAACGTAAGAGTTCACATTTTCAATGGTACACTTCCATTTCTCCCTTTGTCTCACGATGTTATATTGAACACAAGTCATGGTCCACGTCAACTTGTATTTCTTCAATGCTTTCTTGATACTGAGTATAATGATAATCCAATCGCATTGGGGTATGGCCATACACTTTCATCATTATCACTCATCAAGGGGCCCAAGCAAAACATCTCTCTTTCGAGGGACAAATTCCATCTTGACTTATCATTCTTCCCATCATGAATCCGATCATGCCAAAGATAACCTTTATAAATATCATGCTAAGATATCGTTTGACTAAAATCAAACATAACTTTCATCATATGTAAGGTCATGATAATCTCAGGTCTAGGGACTAAATGAAGCGACCATATGAGATTTAATTATGACATTTGACCATGACATAAATCTCATACGAGTCAAGTCTAGTCACTTGTTCACTAACAAGTACCCATAATTTCAATGTGCATCTCTATGCATATAATCATCATATGATTATCCATTAACAATTATACTAATTATTCACTTAATAACTAGGGACGGAGATTATTACAATAAATATGCAAAATATATAATAATCAAATAATAAACATAAACGATAAAGATGATACATAACAGTTTTAAGTTAAACATAACTAAAGCCTAGGGCATTACACCAACACATGGACATGGCTTTGTAATGTTCGTTACAGTGATTTTAGTAAGAGCAATTGAGTGATGTTTGGATCATTACATGATATATATATATATATATGTATATATATATATATATATATATATAATGGTGTGTTTGCTTTAAATAAATATATGAATACAAATTTAAAGTGCATGCTTACGTATGATGTATCATAATGTTTATTAGCACATGACAACAATTGAAATTTGTGCTGCATGTACATGATTTGTACAAGAATTTAAGGCTTCGTTTGTTTCGACGTAAAATATTTTTCGGAAAATATTTTTCGTAAAATAACTCGTTTTTCAGTGTTTGGTTGTTTTCCGAAAAATGTTTTTCGTAAAATAACTTATTTTCCGGTATTTGGTTGTTTTCCGAAAAAAAGGAGAAAACGTTTTCAGGAAAATATTTTACGCTCTTCCTAAGTAAAACAACTTACAGATATTTCTTAAGTAAAACATTTTCCAAAAAATGGTGCCCTTCATATACAACTCATATTTCACAAGGTACAACATTCTACTTCCCCATTCTAATAATAATAATAACAACAACAACATCAACAACAACAACAACGACAACAACAACAACAACAACAACAACAACAACAACAATAATAATTATGATAATCATAATAATAATAATAATAATAATCATAATAATAATAATAATAATAATAATAATAATAATAATAATAATAATAATAATAATAATAATAATCATAATATTAATTATAATAATAATAATAATAATAATAATAATAATAATAATAATAATAATAATAATAATAATCATAATGATAATGATAATAATCATAATAATAATAATAATAATAATAATAATAATAATAATAATAATAATAATAATAATAAAAAAAAAAAATAATAATAATAATAATAATAATAATAATAATAATAATAATAATAATAATAATAATAATAATAATAATAATAATAATAATATATCAAAAAATATTTTCATTAAACACATGAAAATATTTTTTGGAAAATATTTTTCTTACCAAACAGCCGAAAACATGATTATCTCATTTTCTGGAAAACATCTTCATTTTCCGAAAAATATCTTCATTTTCTGGAAAACGTTTTACGTCGAAACAAACGAAGCCGAACATACCCACTATAATGTTTAATATGACATGAAATATAGGTTGATAAAGATGAATGAATATGGATTAGAATTATCTTGCAGTATGCTCCGTGTCAATTTTTAAATTGTGTCTTCACGTAATTGTTTAATTTATAGAAATTGTCAAATTAGTAAAAAGTACATTTTGATCGAAATAAATATAAAAGAATTATGACAGAAGAAAAATAATGTTCAATAAAGTAAAATATGTGAGTTATATGATTTGTGTTTATGTGCAAAATTATGTCATATTATAAGAGGAAATGAAAGTATCATGATGTAGGAGTACGTTGACCCGCTACATATTTGAGATCTTAAAATGATAAATATTGAAAAATGACAGTCACGATAATATGCTTGAAATAAATAAACTCAGTGAAATGCCAAAGATACTAGTGGTTCATTATTTTTCTCATTTAAATAATATTTGTGTAATATATGCTCGTTGTGTTAAATAAAAATAAAGTATTGTACTTGATTTGCAAATGACTACCTCATATATTTTGTAGGTACTCTTTCAAGCATGACAAAGTCGGTTAAGTTATCTCGTGCCAGATTATTATATCAAAATCACGTAATTAAAGCATTGCTCTAGTATGAAGTTTCTGAATCTTGTAGCGAAATTCAAAAGTTTTCTTATTCTCTAGCAATCTGAGTTATCAACATTATTTTCTAGTCCGCTAAAGGTCCAGATTGAAGAATGTTTTATATATTCAACTCACGTGAAATCGCCCAAATCTTTTCGTCGGACAATAAAGCTCGAGTGTGCTCTCTTCATAGTCGAGGCTTAAATCCTGAACCGCAAAGGAGTTGCTGGACTTGATGGGCTCGCATCCCGACTGCATCTTGACTTGATGGGCTCGCATCCCGAACTGCCTGGGGCTAGTATCCCAAACTGCATATTCACTTGATGGGCTCGCATCCTGAACTGACAAGGGCTAGCATCCCGAACTGCATCATGACTTGATGGGCTCGCATCCTGAAATGCCTGGGGCTAGCATCCCGATCTTCATATTAACTTGATGGGCTCGCATCTCAAACAGCCATGGGCTAGCATCCCGAACTGTATCTTGACTTTATGGGCTCGCATCCTGAACTCCATGGGGCTAGCATCCCGAACTGCTTCTTGACTTGATGGGCTCGCATCCCGAGCTGCTTACATGAAAAATGGCCAAGGGAGGTTGCCGCCCTAGTAGGCACCCCCAAACTTGGAAATGGGCAAAGGAGGCTGCCCCCTATTAGGCACCCCCAATCTTGACAGACGGCCATATAGGATGTCGCCCTAGTAGGCATACTCGACTTGATAGACGACCATATAGGATGTCGCCCTAGTAGGCATCCTCGACTTGACAGACGGCCAGATAGGATGTCGCCCCAGTAGGCATCCTCGACATGACAGACAACTATATAGGATGCCGCCCCGTAGGAATCCTCGACTTGACAGCCAGATAGGATGCCGCCCCAGTAGGAATCCTCGACTTGACAGCCAGATAGATGCCGCCTTAGTAGGCATCCTCGACCTGAGAGATGGCCAGATAGGATGCCGCCCTAGTAGGCATCCTCGACCTGATAGACACACGGATAGGGTGTCGCTCTATTAGACATCCTTGACTTGAGACTTGTAAAGGTGCTCCTCAAAGCACCAGTTGGCCAGACATGTGATCAGAATGCTGCTTTTCATAACATCCTGACTTGTGATAGATGTCGGACGCGACATCATACTTTTGGAGGTGCTCCTCGAAGCACCAACTTGGCATGACTTGTGATGGGATGTACTTGTTCATAGCATCTCAACTTGTGGAAACATGTTTGATGCGACAACTTTTGGTGATAGGGATACGGTACGAGCGACATCAACACTTTGGATAGTAAGGCTGTCTAAAGACAAACCTTAATTTTAAAGAGGGAGTAGGGTATATGGCTAGAATCAGTGGGATTGAAGGGATTTTAACAGAATTGTCAAAACAAATTACAAGTAAAGGAAATCGTTAGAATGTCCCATGACATCAAAATTATCTTAGTCTAGTGACTGGATTTCATTGTTGCTGGCATTCTAGGTAATATGGTTTCAATTGTTGGCAAAGCTCAGCGGTCGGACTTCAATGTTGATGAAATTCTCGGGCATTAAAGTATTTTGTTAAAGTTCTGGACTTCTTCAACTATTGTATTTGTGCAAGGGACATTTAAAAGGTGAAACAAATCACCTTTTATCTCACTAGAATAACAAAGAGACAACAACAAGACTTTCACATTCTGTCTCAAGGCAGGGCAAGTTGTTTTGTGTATCTAGCATCATGGTTCTCGCATCTCGTTAAGTGCATGGTTCTCGCATCTCGTTAATGGCAAGTTGTCTTGTTTATCTAGTATCTTGGTTCTCCCATCTCGTCAAGTGCATGGTTCTCGCATCTCTTCAAGGGCAAGTTATCTTGTGCTCAGTTCTCACATCTCGTTTCTCGCATCTAGCATCATGGTTCTCACATCTCGTATCTTTTTTTTTTGTCATCTCTCTTGAGGGTCGAACTCGCCCATAATAACGACATTATTTTTCTAGCCCGTTAATATAAGTGGATTTCTATTAAGGAGCAATGATATAAACTCACCAACTGCGTGATTCCCGACTTATGCGCATTATTTGCCTCCTCAACTCGATCATGAATAATTGAGCTAAGGAGTGGGGGGATTCTGATGTGCATATAGAAAAAGATTTGACCCAATTACACCAAAGAGGCCCAACAAATATGTTTCAGGCCCAAGCCCATATGTGACTTCACTAATTGGCTATATATACACACTCCCACCATTGACAATGTAAGTTCACTCTCTCCCATTTTCTCTCTCTGAAATGTATTATGATAATTTCTATATAATTGTCATATATCGGATTGATGATTCTCACGCCGTAGGGTTTTGGGGGGAAAGGTCCCCACCCCTAACGGTGTCTTATTTTGTAGGTACCATAATATATCGAACCCGAGGGATATACGTCCGAATCATATAGCTTTGCTACACCCGATAAACTATTTTTCATGGTAGCATCATAAAGTACTAAAATAACTTCTCACTCATAATATGGTAATATACCAGAATTCTAAAACTAGAGCCGTCAATTTGGATTGAGCCCGTCGGGCCAGCCCGCCCCGCCATGCAATAGGGGTGGGTTGGGTTGAAATATTTCCAGCTCATCAGGAATTTGGCCCGCCCCGCCCCGTTTAGTGACGGGTTTTGACGGGTTGGGCCCGCCCCGCCAGCCCGTATTAACAGATCCTTCACTAGTTATATATGTTCACGTCGTACCTTCTCTGCTTAATTGTTTATATCCTTTTAAGCACATGACATGATCTGGATGTAATCTAAACTTGCAAAAATGTATAACACCTATTGAGAGCAGTTACTTAAAGGAAGAACTGTGAGGTTCAAGCTGGTGCCTCATAATTCTTCAACATATAAAGTTAATTAAGCAACTTTTAACTTGACTGGTTATGGCAAGTGATTGCATGCATACCAAGTTTTTTTAGGAGATGAGGTGAAAGGTAGAGAGGGCGGGCATGAAGGATGGGACATGAAACTTCATAAACAGCTGCACTAACACTTGTCTAGTTGAATGTGTCAACACAAAATAAGGGTTTAGAGTGCCTCACCGCCACTAAGATATTTCTTCACAAAAAGTTGTCATTATATTCAAGGACAACATCCATGCTGGTGCATTTGTTGCTGAGATATAACTTTGTGGAGAAATATAGCATTTTATGTTGCTTGCACACACAACAGCAATTCATTCATCGTCATGCGAATATAGCAGCAAAGTGTTTTTTTAAGCCGCCCGGCATTGGTCCGCCTGGCCCACCAACCCAAGTTGGGTTGGGTTGGGTTGACATATTTTCAGTCCGCCAGGAATTTGGCCCGCCCCAACCCGTCCCGTTTAGTGGCGGGTTTTGGCGGGTTGAGCTTTTCCCGCCCCGTCAGCCCGTATTGACAGCTCTATCTAAAACTAATAAAACTAGTCTAAATATACTCGAAAATCTGCTGTAATCATTATAATAAAATTAATTCTGAAATTATATAAAAAATTGATTAATTAAAATAACAAACAAACTTATGTTCTACGTCAAAAAGTATGCCTCCAAATTTGCAGCTAAAGGGCTGTGTATGCTTTGCCAAATGTACATTTTTTTATTAATTCCTTGCAGATATTCAACTTACTTCAAACTCTTGCAGCATTTTTTTCTAAAGATAGCACAAAATAAATTGCACGATTGGCTGTTTGTTACAGATACTTTCGGCATTGACGTCATGTGATGCGTCATTGTCTTACTCGATTAATACGCCGTCTCAATTCCCGGGAAATATAATGCCATAGAAACATTAACTGGTTTTGGTTTTCCAGATTTTTTATTAAAAAACCAGAAAGAAAGTGTTGGAATTATTTTGGCCAAGTAACTTGTCTGAAACTGATGTCATTGAAATTCAAAGCCACCTGATCCTAACCTCCTAAGGGCAACTCCAATGGTGAAAGTTAATGGTGAGAGTTAAGGAAAGATTTCCTTTCAATCACTATTTATGGGGTATCAAATGTTCATCTCTAATCTCTAATGGTGGAGTTAAGAAATTGTACCAAAAATTAAATTTTTATTTCTTTCACATTTAAAATATTTTATTTAACTAAAATGTTTAATAATTAAAATAAATAATTTTATATAACAATTAATTATTATTTTTTTAAAAAAAATCTATTTTCACCCGTGGCATGTTTTCATTGGTTAGCTAGATTACATATGATAAGATGATAGTTGAATTAAAATAAAAAAAAACAAATATCTTATCATTGACATGTGGCATATTTTTATTGGCTCGATAGATTATAAATAAGATAAAATCATTATCAGAAATCTTATAAAAAAACTTTATCATCTTATAAATTAGGTAGTTCAGATCAATACTCTTCACTACCATTTCAACTTCACAAGAATTATTTCAAAATTTTTGATTTTCTATGAACTTCCTACGAAAAATGTTGGTGAAGCGTGATCAAGATGATGAGGATAGGTGTCGCCGTTCTGACAAAACAATTGCTTTGATCACTGCTAGTCATGCAATTCAAGAGGAGGAAGAATCGTCCAAATGGTGTGGTTCAGTGGACGGTCGTAATTATATACGTCGTCACAGAGAAAGTGCAAATGCACTTTTACATGAGCAATACTTTGCAAATTCGTGTATGTATGCGCCTGATACATTTCGACGTCGTTTCAGAATGCATAAACATGTCTTTGAAAAGATAATGTGTGACATTTTCAACCACAATGATTATTTCATTAAAAAATGTGATGCCACCGGTCGACCCGAATTTTTCATGATGCAGAAAGTGGCCTGTGCCCTTAAACAACTTGCATATAGCACTGTTGCAGAACTATTTGATGATACGTAGGGGATAGCTAAATCAACGGGTATTGAAATCCTAAAGATGTTTACTCGAGCAATTGTTAACGTTTATGGAGAAGAATATCTCCGTCGTCCCAGCAGACTTGCATCGGTTGTTAGCTAAAGCTGAAAAAAGAGGGTTTCCTGGAATGATGGGCAGCCTTGATTGCAAGCACTGGAGGTGGAATGCATGTCCAAAAGGATGGGAGGGACAATTTGCTGGCTATAAAGGACGGGCAACCATTATTCTCGAAGCGGTGGCTTCTTATGACCTATATGGCATGCATTTTTTGGACTTTCGGGATCTCTGAATGATCTGAATGTCTTTGCCAAATCACCTTTGTTTGATGATGTATGCATGGGCCGAAATCATCAAGTTAGTTATGAAGTGAATGGAAAACAATATGATACCGGCTACTATTTAGTTGATGGTATATATCCTCAGTGGGCTAATTTTGTTAAAACTATATCCAGATCGGCCACTCCTGAGCATCAATATTTTGCTAAGATGCAAGAGGCCTATCGAAAGGACGTTGAGAGAGCTTTTGATATTTTACAAGCTCGTTGGGCCATTGTTCGAGGACTCGCACATGGTTGGGATAGAGTGGATCTGTACTACATAATGATGGCTTCTGTTATATTGCATAACATGATAGTCGAGGATGAATGTGAGGAAGATGAACTTATATCATTTGATCCAGATGTGGTACCGACCCGTTCAACAAAGGCACGAATTTATGAAAGACCCTCGATGGAAACCGATGTGGAAAGGGATGGAATACGTGATATGGGGGGATTTATGGAGAGGTATCAACACTTGAAATGTCCAGTCATTTCAAGAAGTCTGAAAAAAGACCTAATGCAACATTTATGGAATATGTGGATTTAAAAAGTTTGCATTTTATTTCATTGCTTTATGTTTTCATTTGAGTGCATTGTCTTTCTTTTAAATGCACTTTCACCGGTTGGCGGATTTTAATATTTTGGCTCATCTTTCAGAATAGCCCAACAATGTTGTAACTTGAATGATTTCTTAGCAACCTTAAAATAATTTGACTCCACTAAAAGTATCTGAATAAAAAAATATTTTAAGTAAATAAAAGCATAAAATAAATAAATTGAGCGAATATATGAGCAAATTATCGTATCTGTGTAGTTTTGATCACTTGAGTGAGCAAGATCTGTCCCTCTTAAAGCTACCCCATACGCCATGCACTCTTTGCTAATTTTTTTGAAGCGATTTTCACAACCTTTTTTATAACGAAAAACTCCTCCTACAGGGCGATTTGCGTCGTAGTAAGCATGGATTTGTAACCACAACGTCGAGTCTCTTTGATTGATACCAGTTTCAGAATCATTTCCAAACATTAAACGAGCCCAACAAAGATCCTCGTCTTCACTTGTTTTCCAACCCTCAGCTCTTGAACGTGATGTCATTGATTGAGAAGCTGGAGAAAAAGGAGGAAAAAAATGTTAAGCTAGTTTTTCTTGAAATAATATGTAGAAAGTATAGTGTATAAATAAGTCTTCATTCAGAAATTAAAAATAAAAAAAAACAAAACAAAACAAAAAAGTCACGGATAAATAAATAAAATTCACGGATGAACAAAACAATAAAAAAATATTAAATAAATAAATAAAAGTCACGGATAAACAAAAAATAAATAAAAAATTAATAGATAACAAAAAAGGTCATGGGATGATAAAAAAAAAAAAGAAGATAACAATAGGAATGGACTTGAAATATACAATGTTGGTTGATTGTTTGTTGACTTTTCAGACAATGTTTCATTGTTTGGCTAGCTCACGCACAGGATATACAAGGTGGAAAGAGTTAGGCTTGGTACCAAATTTGGTACCTTGCCTAGCTCATTTTCAAATTTTGGTACCCCAAGTTTGCTCCATTGGAGATTTTAACTCCTTCGGTAGGTATAAAATTTGATTTTGGTACCTACCATTGGAGTTGCCCTAAGTGATGCTACAAAAAATCGTGTTCACCATGAATTTTCAAGTTCGGTGAAGTCAATGGTTGTTCATGTCGTAGAAATCCTAGTAGCTATCTACAAAACAAGGCACCTTAGGGGTAGGGGGTCTTTCCCCCCAAATCCCTCAGGTGTGAGAATCATTAATCCGCTCTTTTGAGTGTATAAACATTGAACATTTTAGAGAGAGAATTTGAGGTTTTGGGGGAAGAGAGAGAGAGGGAGAGTGAACCTGAAATCTTATCTGATCTGAATCCCCCCTTTGTAATGAGAAGCTTCAGGCGTATATATAGTCTGGTGGATGGCCTTTTAACCCTAAAGCCCATTTGACCCTTTTTGCACACTCCAGCCCATCTGCTCCATTGGACCTGTATGACATGTTCTCCATAATGATCATTTTACACTCATAATGTTGAATATTTTCCATATATTTGTTATATCCATTTTGCCCCTTGGCATATCGTATTTTTCAATGAATTTTTATGGCCACATCAGTAGCCCCTGACTCCTTAGCTCAGTTATTTATGAGCGAGTAAGGAGTAGATAAGATAAGAATAAGATGTTGACCCTTTATTGAATATTCATCACTTGATTCTCTTGTTTGTTTCCTTTTCTGAAATCACTTGGGCAAGCCGCTAATGAAGGCGTCTTGAAGTGATTTACCTGGTATGTTTAAGCTAGGGTTTTGATTTCCAACGAGGTGCGGTTTGAATGGAAACTCGCCATGAAGTTTTCTTCATATTCATTTTTGCTAGTGCCTTTAAACCAAGTCTTACATGCTCGGTGCCTTTAAACCAAATCTTAGGCGCTCGGTGCCTTTAAACCAAGTCTTGTTTTTTCTTACGGGTTGTCGTTTGAATAGCAACTCGCCATGAAGTTTCCTTCATGTTCACTTTGTCTCGGAGCCTTTAAACCAAATAATGAATATTCAAGGGCTTCATGATTCCATTATAAATAAAAATAGCAATTTTGCACAGTTTGATATTGATCAACATGCATTTATATTTGCAAAAGAGTGGGGACGCATAAAAGAGACTTAACAAATATTAAAAAATGGAAAGAGACAACCTGAGTATGTGGTGAGTCGATCTGAGATGGATTTAATGGTCCTAATTAAATTCGGCCGAGATAAGGAGGAAGCTGGGTAGGCCGGCCCACTTCATTCCTTAAATAAATTCCACCTTCTCTTCATTTCCTATTTTTTGTTGACTTTCTTTTTCTACTTTTTATTTCCTTAAAATTTTCAAGTAGCCAAAACATTCCAGCTCGACTCTGCGCCTCAGCCCAACCTCGCCTCCAACTTCCTTGGGTCATCCATACTTTCCGGCGGCGTCCAGGATCCCCACCGGCGACATCGATCTGGGACTTCGACCTCGCTCAACTGAACTCGCTCCGCTGATCTCGATCCGCTATTTCATGGCGGTTTTCCTGATTTCGAGGCGACTTCACTTAGGCGAGATCCACGCTACCCGGGGAGATCCACCGTAAGTCTTCTTTCTTTTCCAATTTCCTTCAAATGCCATTTCTTTCGACAACTATTTCATTCAATTGCGATTTCAATTTTTGCGATTTCCCTTCTTTTCGATTTTGATTGAACCGGTGAGATGAACTCAACTGGTGTGATGAAATGCCGGCGAGATAAATGGAACTTGCGAGATGAACGGCCGGCGAGATGAACTGCGACTTCCCAGATTTGCGATCTCACACTTTGGCGATTTCGTTAATGCAATCTACTTTTTGCTTTTTACTGTTTGCGATCTACTTTTTGCTTTATCATTGTCTCTTCCAAAAAGTCTGTGGAGTAGGATATATGGCAAACTTCTTCTCGTTCCCGGCATCGAAAACACACTGATGCTACAAAAATTGTGCTCACCATGGATTTTCAAGCTGGGTGAAGTCAATGGTTGTCCATGGTGTAGAAATCCTTGTAGCTATCTACAAAACAACGCACCGTTAGGGGTGGGGGGTCTTTTCCCCCAAAATCCTCCGATGTGAAAATCATTAATCCGCTCATTTAGGTGTATAAAAATTGAACATTTTAGAGGGAGAATTTGGGGTTTTGGGGGAAGAGAGAGAGTGTGAACCTGGGATCTTATCTGATCTGAATCCCCCCTCTGTAATGAGAAGCTTCAATCGTATATATAGTCCGATGAATGGGCTTTTAACCCTAAAGCCCATTTAACCCTTTTTGCTCACTCCTGCCCATCTGCTTCATTGGACCTGTATGACATGTTTTTCATAATGATTATTATATATCCATAATATTAAATATTTTTCATATATTTGTTATATTCAGTTTGCCCCTATGCATATCGTATTTTCCGATAGATTTTTATGGCTACATAACTAAGTCATACTCCCTCCCACTCTTAATGGGTTCTAACTTTTTTCATTCAATTGAACTTTTGAAATAATAAATAGGTTAATTTATACTACATTCGCCCTACTTCAATTTATATCAATTTTCATTTTAGGTTATCTCAAGTCATGATGTTGTCTGACAAACGGTTATAATCACAATATCAATAAACTTACTATTATCCTTATCTATTCTCTTTTCAATTTTGCTATTAATAATCACAACATTTTCTCTCACTAATTCTCTCTCTTATTTTTACTTAATTTTTTACTCAATAATTTGATATCAAGTAAAAAGAGAGGGAGGAAGTATATACTTACAAAAATTTAAAAATTATAATTGATACAATATTATCAATAGTAATTTTTAAATCATCATTAAAATAATTAAATTAAGCTAAAATTATTTTTCAGAGAGAGACCGTTTATTTGTATTAACGACAGTAAAGTGAGAACATATGAGACAAGACCAAGAAAGTATTCGATTTATATATTTTATTTTTTGTAAAAAAAAATTCCCTACTTCGGTTGATTCGAGTTCAACCCTTTCTATATGCTATAAGACATAAAACCCGACTTGCAAATGAACAAGCCAGAAGAATATGATTAACCATTACCACATCCAGGGCCTCTTTCCTCCCCAATGTGGTGCCACCCTAGTCCAAACCATCCACGCCCCCCTCCCTCTAGTATGGTCAATCCTCCGCCGCTTTGACCGCCCTCAATCCTACATGCTTTTTGTTAAATCATGCACCCTCCGCTCCGGTGACGGCAACACCGTCGGAACCGTCCGTGAAATGGAGGCCATCTCCGGCTTACCGGTGGCAAGAAGCACGGAGCGGCTAGAAAAGCTCGACGATGATACCCACGTCATGGTTTATAGCATAATTGACGGAGATCATAGGTTGGTGAATTATAAGTCCACCACTACATTGCATGAGGTGGTTGCGGTGACGGCGGCAGCAGCGGCAGCGGAGGAGAAAAAGAAGACGGTGGTGACTGAATCATATGTGGTGGATGTGCCGGAAGGGAATGGCGAGGAGGAGACTTGTACGTTTGTTAGTACGATTTTGGGGAGTAATTTGAAGTCTTTGGCTAAGATTTGTGAGAAGATTGCTGCTAATTCTGATCTTGATCAGTTGTCTGCACACTTGTTAAAAACTTAACACTTCAAACAATCTTTTTTTTTTTTTTCTTGATAATAAATTGATTAAAGCAACTTTTATCTTCTTCCTCTTGAAATATTTCTATCGCCTTGTTTTTATTTACTATACCCGAATGGGTTTATATACAATGAGTCGGGAGACTTGAAAAGATATCCTATATCTGCTAATACTCCTCATATTCATACTGATACATTATCTCTACATATTCCTAAAAGATCCACTTTCTTAGATACAATGTGCCTCTAGATCTACTTTCATGCATGCATACGAGAGCAGCAAGGTGTTGGGTTTGGATCCTAAACTACAAGGAAGAGGAGGAGCCTAAGTCGGAGGAGTCGGTGAATCAAGAAGGCAAAATCTCGGAGGTGCTTCTGTCGAGGAGAGCGGCCGCGCTCAGGTGGAGAGCGACCGCGCTGGAGTTCTTTCGTGGGTGCCAAAAATCTTCTGCCGTTGAGGGCGGCCGCGCTGGCCTTGAGGGCGGCCGCGCTCGGTCCGGATCTGCAGCAGATTTTTATTTTGTTTCCTATTTTGATTAGATCTCTTCTTAAACTGAGTTAGGGCTTCCTTGTATAACTATATAAGCATAATTTCGGCCTAGAACATATTGTAGTTGATTGTAGCAACATATTAGAATACATATTGGCTTGGCAATTGCCCCCGGACGTAGTTCACGAGTTGGTGAATGAACCGGGTAAACAACTCTTGTGTTCTTGTGTGTGATTGTTTCTTTCTTGTACGTGTGGGTGTGTTGATTTCTTTATCTCAATTGCAACGGGGGAGCACCAATTTCACAACAACTGGTATCAAAGCTTTGGTTCGGAGGATTCAAAATCTTTTCATTAGTTGATTAATTTTTGAATCGCGTTCTTGGGGATTTTGGTGAAGCAGTCAAGATGAAGAACTCAATCAAGAAATTCAACGGTGTGAATTTCACGTTTTGGAAGACAAGGATTGAAGACTACCTTTATTGTAAGGATCTTCATGGACCCTTGAAGGCGAAGCCCGAAGACATGTCACAAGGGGATTGGGAGACGTTGGATCGGAAGGCGTTAGGAGCGGTAAGGAGTGCCCTAACCGACGATGTTGCACGGAACGCTATGGAGGCCAAGACAACGGTGGAGTTGCTACAAACGCTGTCGGACATGTATGAGAAGCCGTCGAATATCAATAAGGTGCATTTGATAAAGAGGTTTGCGAATGCGAAGATGTCAGAGGGGCAGACAGCGGCAAGTCATATCGGCAATTTCAAAGGTATGGTGGACCAATTGAAAAGTGTTGATATTACTTTCTCCGATGAAGTGCTAGCTTGTTTTCTACTAAAGTCATTGCCTGATAGTTGGGAGGTTACTGTCACAACGATTAGTACGTCGAAAACAGCATTGGTGTATACGGAGGTTAGAGATCTCATCCTTCAAGAGGAGTTGCGAAGGAAAGAGAAAAGGGGAGAATCGTCCGTAGATGGGGCTGCACTTAGGGTGGAGAGAAAAAGGGGAGGACCGAAAAAGGGGAAAAAGGTCGAGTGCTACAATTGTGGTGAATTGGGGCATATCAGTTATGACTGTCCGGGAAAAGGTGGTTGTGCTAACGTGGTGGATGATGGTGGAGATGTATTAATCCTAGGAGAGGAGCAGTCGGGTGAAGATTGGGTGTTGGATTCTGGAGCTTCTTGTCATGCTAGTGGGGATGTAGAATCAATGAAGCGATACAAAACTGGAGATTTTGGGGTTCTCTATCTTGGTGATGGTCAACCATTGAAGATCAAAGGTAAGGGGGATGTGATGATGAAGACACCTAATGGGGCTGTTTTACAACTACACGACGTGATGCATGTTCCGGATTTGAGGAGAAGGGTGATTTCTGTGGGACAACTTGACAGTGAAGGGTATGGTGTTTCTTTCATTGGTGGGTCTTGGGAAGTCACAAAAGGGGCTAAGGTGTTGGCTCATGGGGTTAAGGGGAAGATGTTGTACTCTACCTACAATATCGATGTTCGTTCCGGTGGGAGCAAGAGGCTAAAGAACCGGCCTGTTGGTGTAAAAAGGGGAGACATCAAGAAACGGTATGTTGGGGGGGACTCAAAGTTGATCAACGTGGTGTGGAAGTCCAAGGGCCCTAACACAGAGCGGTTTCAGACCAAGAACAGTCGATGCAAGAAACAAGGTGTGTCCAAGTTTCAAGGGGAGCCATTGCGAGAAAGGTGGGTCTGGAGGGAGAAGGCGAAGTTAGACTTGCGGGGAGAAATCAAGGTAGAAGCTGATTTGGGGAGGCAAGAATCATCTAACACGGAGAGGTTGAAACGTCGCTTGGTTTCAACTCGCCTTAGTACTTGAGGAGAAGAGAGGTAGTGTCAAGCCAATATGGATGGGAGAAATGTGTTCGAACGTCTTTACTCCGTGGTGGGAGTTGATGGGTGATTTTATGTTTGTTGGTTTAGTCTCTGGTGGGAGATTGTTGGGTTTGGATCCTAAACTACAAGGAAGAGGAGGAGCCTAAGTCGGAGGAGTCGGTGAATCAAGAAGGAAAAATCTCGGAGCTGCTTCTGTCGAGGAGAGCGGCCGCGCTCAGGTGGAGAGCGACCGCGCTGGAGTTCTTTCGTGGGTGCCAAAAATCTTCT
Source organism: Adenophora triphylla var. japonica (assembly GCA_022495995.1). Classification (NCBI taxonomy): domain Eukaryota; kingdom Viridiplantae; phylum Streptophyta; class Magnoliopsida; order Asterales; family Campanulaceae; genus Adenophora; species Adenophora triphylla. The sequence goes on from JAFEMH010000001.1 coordinate 1,419,641, forward strand.
GCCGTTGAGGGCGGCCGCGCTGGCCTTGAGGGCGGCCGCGCTCGGTCCGGATCTGCAACAGATTTTTATTTTGTTTCTTATTTTGATTAGATCTCTTCTTAAACTGAGTTAGGGCTTCCTTGTATAACTATATAAGCATAATTTCGGCCTAGAACATATTGTAGTTGATTGTAGCAACATATTAGAATACATATTGGTTTGGCAATTGCCCCCGGACGTAGTTCACGAGTTGGTGAATGAACCGGGTAAACAACTCTTGTGTTCTTGTGTGTGATTGTTTCTTTCTTGTACGTGTGGGTGTGTTGATTTCTTTATCTCAATTGCAACGGGGGAGCACCAATTTCACAACACAAGGGGAGTCAGTTCTAGAGTATTCTAGAGAATTTCAACACTCTCCTCAAGTTGGAGTGTGGAGGTCACGAACACCCAACTTGCTAAGTAGGAACTGCAAACGGTTCGTTCCTAGAGCTTTAGTGAATACATCTGCAACTTGATTTGCCGAAAAGATAAAATGTGGCTCAACATCCTTACGTTCTACTTTTTCTCTTACAAAATGGCAATCCATCTCGACATGTTTTGTGCGTTCATGAAAAACCGGATTGGTGGCATTATGTCGCGCAGCTTGATTGTCACAAAATAGTGGGGTCGGTCCAACTTGCTCAGCCTGAAAATCATGGAGCAGCCATCTTAACCACACAACTTCGCACACCGTCGTGGCCATTGCCCTATATTTCGCTTCAGCAGACGATCGTGCTACAACGGATTGCTTCTTGGTGTGCCATGAAATCGGCGCTCCACCAAGAAAAATGTAATAGCCTGAACTAGAATGTCGTGTCATGGCGCAACCACCCCAGTCCGCGTCGCAATAAGCTTCCATCTCTAGGTTGCCATTAGCTGGGGAAAGGCGATAACTTCAGGTAACGCAGAACTCGATGTGCAGCGTCCAAGTGCGACTTTCGCGGTCGATTGAGAAACTGACTGAGCATATTAACGACAAATGTGATGTCCGACCTTGTTACGGTGAGATACAATAGTTTCCCAACTAGCCGGCGGTACAAACCTGCATCAATTTCTTTCGTATCATCATCACACAATAATTTCATATTTTGCTCCATGGGAAATCGACTTGGTCTACTACCTTGCATCCCGGTTTCCTTCAAAATGTCAAGTGTGTATTTTCTCTGACTAATCACAAGTCCTTCATTTAGTCGTGTGATCTCGATGCCCAAAAAGTACTTTAATGGCCGTAGGTCTTTGATGCTAAAATTGCTGTCAAGATATCCTTTGACTCCTTTAATCACTACTTCGTTATTTCCAGCAAGGATTACACCATCCACGTATATGAGAGCCACAACATATGTATCTTTACTTGAATAGATGAATAATGAATGGTCTGCCTTGGATTGTCGAAATTCGTGTGCCAATAAAGCCTGAGTAAATTTCTTGTATCAGTTTCGAGAGGCTGCCGTAGTCCATACAAAGATTTATGGAGCTTGCAAACCCTTGTCTCTCCTTGACGAGCAAACTCCTGTGGTATATTCATGTAAACATCTTCAGTAAGGTCGCCATGCAGGAAGGTGTTATTTCATTCAATTGGTGTAACGCCCAACCTTTTCTTTGCTGCTACTGATAGGAGTGTTCGAACTGTTACCAGCTTAGCTACGTGTGCAAACGTTTCATGGAAGTCAATACCTTCAACTTGCGTAAATCCCTTCGCCACAAGTCGTGCCTTATAACGCTCCACTTCACCATATGGTTTGTATTTGATTTTATAGACCCATTTACAGTCAATTGCCCGTTTGCCCATCGGAAGTTGTTCCAATGTCCATGTCCCATTGGCCTCTAATGCTTTAATTTCCTTTTGCATAGCCTCGTAACACTCTTGGTGCTTCACTTCCCGGTGAAAGTACTTCGGCTCATCATGTGATGTAATGGCCGCAAGGAAAGATTTATGAGCACAAGAAAATTTTTCATAAGACACAAAGTGAGATAAAGAGTGTACCGTTGAGGTTCCTGAATCGGCTGTGGGTAGTGAGTGATCAATGGACTTTGGCAACTCGACTTCAAAATCTTTGAGGTGGCTCGGTTTGTAATGTTTCCTAGTGCTTTTCCTGGTTTCGACCTCAGCCCTTTCAGCTATTCTGAGCTCGAAAATGTTGTCCACTAATCCATCTGCCATATTTCCATTATGGTTCGGATCTACTTGTTCACTTGAGTTGTTTTCAGTCCCCCTTAGCTTCTCTCTAGTCAAGTCTTCAACATGGTGTGGCCCAGCATTGTTGTTGATTTCCTGTTGATCCTTAACCCATTCTTGTTCTCTCCGTGTTCGAGTTTCAAGCTGAGTTTTATTCAAGTTACTGTTTTTGAATGGAAACTCCGTCTCGAAGAATTTTACATCTCTGCTAGTAAATATTTTCCCACTATTCAATTCATACACTCTATAACCCTTTTGAGAAAATGGGTATCCTATGAAAGCGCAAGCTCTCCCCCTCTCACCAAATTTATCCTTGCCCTTTTTAATGTCCTTGGCATACACAAGACAACAAATACCCTTAAATGCTCATATGTGGGTTGCCTTTGTAATAAAATTTCGTATGATGTTTTATATGAAAGAAGGGGCGTGGGTAACCTATTTATGATGTAAACGGCTGTAAGCACACACTCGCCCCAAAATTTAACGGGTAGCCCTGCTTCAAACCTTAGGGCACGTGCTACTTTAAGGATGTGCCTATGCTTTTGTTCCACCAACCCATTTTGTTGGGGTGTATCCATGCATGAAGTTTCTAGACTCATTCCGTGCTTGGCATAATAGTCTAACATATAGTTAGACTGAAATTCATCCCCATTAACTGGCCGTATCCGTTTCACCTTCTTTTCAAACTGTGTAAAAACCATGTTACAAAACAGTGGCAAGTAGTGTCCAACTTCAGATTTGTGTTTCATGAGATAAACCCATAAAGTACGACTATAATCATCAACAATTGTTAAGAAATAATGTGCCCCCGAAAATGAGGGTGTTTTTTAACCTCCCCAAATGTCACAATGTAGAAGTTCAGAACAAGACTTGGTTTTAATAAAACTATTAGAAAAAGGAAGTCTAGACTGCTTCGCCCTTAAACAAGAATCACAATGTTCAATACTACTCTTAAAATGTAAATGTTGAATATGCCAGAGCTTATCATTGGATGCATGTCCTTGTTGGGTTTTGAGGTTACAAATGCAGCGGAATAACTTTGAAAAACAACAAAACCCTAGCCCTATGATCCGTCTAGTATGAAGAGATTATAAATATATATGAAATAGAATTTACCTACCTTAATACGATTATGTTTGTTTCAAAAAAGATCTTCAAAAGCGAATCACAAAACGAATCTCAAAACCGTTGATGAAGGTTTTGATCTTCTCCTTGTTCTTACTTGGTGATGAATCAACGATCGAAGACTTCAAGCTTTTGGTGATAAAGTAATCACCCTCTATCGATAATCCACATGCGAACGGACCAAGAACTCTTCTTGTTAGATTTCTAGATGATCCTCGATTGTTAAATCAATATTCAACAATCAATGGCTTTTTGGTAGAATGAATCTATGGATTTTGATCTTTGATTCGTAATCAAAATCAACCAATTAGTGTTTCATAAACTCTAATTTTCGTCACCTATGGCTGGGACAAAAGGGTTCTATTTATACTTGTTATAAATCCCTAACCTTTAAGGAAAAGAGTCATTTTTCCAAGCCAAAACGGATTTTCAGCGCCGCCAGCACGACTCGTTCCTAGGGGCACGAGTCGTGAGCACGACTCGTCCCATAGGGCACGATTCGTCCCTTATTGCAAGCTCTCTGATAGATTCGTCCTTGCCTTAGGAATAGTTGGGCCAACATGGCACGAGTCGTCCCTTCATGGCACGAGTCGTCCCATAGGGGACGAGTCGTCCCTTGAGCCCAGAATTCACCCCTTTAGCCATTTTCAATCCGTTCTTTTGTGTGTGACCCTTTAGGAATTATATTTTATGTTGGTAGTGAGTTGAAACATCAACCTCACAAAACATAAGTGACTTCTAGCAAGTCATTATGTCCACCGAATTAAATATAACATCAAACCTTGATTCCTTGATAGATCAATGTCACAATCCCTTTGTCCACGATGTCAAATTGAACATGAGTCATGGTCTATGTCAACTCACATGTTCAATGCTTTCTCGATTTCGAATATGTTGATAATCTAAATGCATTTGATCTCTATCAAATCACTTGAGTGTGACCACACATTTCATCAACATCATTCATCAAGGGGTCCAAGCAAACACCTCTCTCAAAGAGAGGGACAAATCCCATCTTGACTTATCATTCTTCCCTACAAGAATCCAATCGTGCCAACATAGTCCTTATTGCTATCCGATTAAAGATAGTGTTAGACTATATCAAACACGATGTTCATCATGTGGAAGACGATGATAATCTCAGGTTCAAAGGATTCAATGACACTACTATCATGAGATTTAATCATGACGCATATGACTATTGACTATGTCATAAATCTCATCGGTAGGTCATGTCCAATACTTGTTCTCTAGCGAGTATCCATAAGTGTAATGCGCATCACATGCATATAATCATCTCCATGATTATCCATTACCAACTTATACTAGTTATTCATAATAACTAGGGACGCAGTTCAATATAATAAACATGTAAACATATAATGAACCAAATTAACTTTCTCTATAATAAATGATAAAGACGATTACATAGCGGTTTAGATTATAAGTCAAACATAACTAAATGCCTAGGGCATTATGCCAACAATCTCCCACTTGCACTAGGCTCCATCTATGTATCGTATACCCATGGACCTCACATGACCATCATGCTTTGCTTGTGCAAGGGGCTTTGTAAACGGATCCACAATGTTATCATCGGTTGATACTTTGCATATCTTAACGTCTCCCCGATCAATGAACTCTCAAATGAGATGGAAACGTATAAGTATATGTTTGGATCGCTGATGTGACCTTGGTTCCTTTGCTTCCGCAATGGCACCATTATTGTCACAATAAAGTTCCACCGGATTAGTGATACTTGGAACAACTTCCAAGTCACAGATGAACTTTTTGATCCAAACTGCCTCCTTAGATGCATCGGATGCCGCTATATATTCGGCCTCGATTGTAGAATCGGCTATGGTACTCTGCTTGGAACTCTTCCAACAAATTGCGCCTCCGTTAAGCATAAACACATATCCCAACTGCGATCAGAAATCATCCTTGTCGGTTTGGAAGCTAGCATCTGTGTAACCTCTTACAACAAGATCTTCTTCCATCCCTCCAAAGACTAAGAACGCATCCTTAGTCCTTCTTAAGTACTTAAGGATCGTCTTGACTGCCATCCAATGGTTCTCACCAGGATCAGATTGGTATCGACTCGTCATGCTCAAGGCATACGAGACATCGGGTATAGTACAAATCATAGCGTACATGATAGATCCAATAGCTGAAGCGTATGGAACTTCATTCATCCTCTTTTGCTCATCAGTTGTCTTAGGACACTGATTCTTGCTAAGAGTAACACCATGACTCATTGGCAAGTTGCCTCTCTTAGAATTTTCCATCTTGAATCTTCTAAGAACCTTGTCAATGTAGGTACTTTGACTCAAACCAATTATCCTTTTAGATCTATCTCTATAGATCTTGATGCCAAGGATGTAAGCGGCTTCGCCCATATCTTTCATTGAGAAACAATTTCCTAACTAAGATTTGACAGTCTGAAGTGCAAGAATATCGTTTCCAATGAGTAAGATATCATCGACATACAATAAGAGAAATAATACAACACTCCCACTGAATTTCATGTATACACAAGGTTCATCTTCGTTCTTGACAAAACCAAACTCTTTGATTTTCTTGTCAAAACGAATATTCCAACTCCTAGAAGCTTGCTTCAACCCATATATGGATCTCTGCAACTTGCACACCTTGTTAGAAGTTCTTGGATTGACAAAACCTTCAGGTTGTGTCATATACACATCCTCGAGTAACTTCCCATTAAGGAAAGCCGTTTTGACATCCATTTGCCATATCTCATAGTCATAATATGCAGCTGTGGCAATCAAAATTCTAACAGACTTAAGCATGGCGACAGGCAAAAAGGTTTCATCATAGTCTACACCATGAGTCTGCCTATATCCCTTTGCTACAAGCCTAGCATTGTAAGTATGCACCTTCCCATCCATGTCAGTCTTCTTCTTGAAGACCCACTTGCACCCTATGGTTTTTACTCCTTCGGGTGGCTCAATCAAGTTCCAAACTTGATTATCCGACATGGATTGCAATTCGGATTCCATTGCCTCCAACCATTTATCCGAATCAGGAGTGGACATCGCCTCTTGATAGGAAGTAGGTTCGTCATTCTCAATGACTTCCACTTAATTACTTTCCGACACGAGAAATCCATATCTCTCGGGTGCGGATCGTAACCTATCCGATCTACGATGGACTTATGAATCTTGAACCGGTTCCACAACTTCTTGTGGACTTGGTTCAGTCTCTACTATCGGTTCCATATTATTTTCGGGTTCTTGAATTTCTTCAAGATCAACTTTACTCCCACTAGTTCCTTTATTGAGAAACTGTTTCTCAAGAAAGGTACCATATTGAGCAACAAATACTTTGTTCTAATTGCGGTTGTAAAAGTAATACCCTTTGGTTTCCTTAGGATAACCAACAAAAATAACCTTGTCAGATTTAGGTGCTAACTTATTAGAAACAAGTCTCTTCACATAAGCTTCGCAACCCCAAATCTTCATGAAAGACAAACTAGGTTTTCTTCCATGCCACATCTCATGTGGGGTCTTAGGAGCCGATTTCGTAGGGACTCTGTTCAGTGTGAACGCAGCAGTCTCTAATGCATGTCCCCAAAAGGAAATAGGAAGGTCAACTTGACTCATCAACGAATGAACCATATCTAATAGGATTCTATTCCTCCTCTCGGAAACACCATTCCATTGTGACATTCCTGGTGGAGTCAACTCTGAAACAATTCCACAATTTTTGAGATGATTGTCAAACTCTTGGCTCAAATATTCTCCACCACGATCGGATCGAAGTGCTTTAATAGTTTTGCCAAGTTGATTTTGTACTTCATTTTGAAATGTTCTAAACATCTCAAACGATTCACTTTTGGGCTTCATCAGATAGACATAGCCATATCTAGATAAGTCATCGGTGAATGTAATGAAATACCGAAATCCTCCCCTAGCAATGCTGCTCATTGGTCCGCATACATCAGTATGTATTAAGCCCAATAAGTCACTAGCCCTTTCACTACTCTTAGTGTAGGGTGGTTTGGTCATTTTTCCCAATAAACAAGATTCGCATATCTCATATGATTCATAATAATGTGAGTCTAATATACCATCCTTATGGAGTTTAGAGATGCGTTTCTCATTTATATGACCAAGCCGGCAATGCCACATGAACGAGTTGTTCGCGTCATTCGATTTAGACTTCTTGTCTACATGATAAACATTTTCAACACTATTTTGTTTCTCATCAACATCAAGAAAATAAAGTCCATTAAATGAATTTGCAATACCATAAAGCATATCATTTAAATAAATATAAAACTTCTTATTCGCAATAAGAAAATTATACCCTTTATTATCCAAACAAGAAACTGAAATAATATTCCTACTCAAATCCGAAACATAGTAACAATTGTTCAAAATAAGTACTAAGCCACTAGGTAAAGTTACATCATATGTCCCTACAGCTAATGCAGCAACTCTTGCTCCATTCCCCACACGTAGGTCAACTTCACCTTGTTTGAGTAGCTTCCTATTCCTTAGTCCCTGCACATTTATGTGAGATCCACATCCGGTATCTAATACCCATAAACTAGAAATAGAAAGGAAAATATCTATTATATAAATACCTGAATCAGAAGCAATCGTATTGCCCTTCTTCGCCTTTAGGCCTTCATTGTAAGCCTTGCAGTTGCGCTTCTAATGACCAACCTCTTGGCAATGGTAGCAAACCGCATCCTTTTGAGACACTTTGGGAGTGTCTTCGGCAACGACAACTTTTGCCTTAGGTTTAGCAACACTTGCTTTACCTTTTCCATCTTTCTTGAACCCCTTTCCTTTTTTAACCATTAACACATTTGTCGTTCTGGGCTTCTTGATATTCTTCTCTGCGGTCTTAAGCATCGCATGCAATTTCGAGAGATTCTTATCCATGCCACTCATGTGATAGTGCATTATAAAATGACCACAACTTTCAGGCAATGAATTCAATATCGTATCCGTGGCGAGTTCCAAACTTATCGGATTACCAAGCCTTTCGAGACGCTCAATGTGACCCTTCATCTTAAGGACATGAGCACCAACCGACTGCCCCTTGCATCTTGCATGCATTTAGTGTTTTAACCACATCATACCTCTCTTATCTAACTTGCACTTGAAACATTTCCTTTAAGAGCTTGGCTAGATCAAAAGAAGCTTTCATGTGTTCAAGGTCCTTCTGAAGAGCCTTACACATGGTGGCAAGCATAAGGCATGTCATATCATTATAATCATCAACATGTTTCTTGTGAGCATCCTTATCTGCCCTTGAAGCATTGGCAGCAGGTGGAGGTGGAACGGGTTCGTCAAGAACGTACATTTTCTTCTCTTACCTTAGAACAATTATTAGGCTTCTGATCCAATCAGAATAGTTTGTACCATTCTCTTCGAGCTTGTCCTTCTCAAGGACGGATCGCAGTGACAGTGGCTGATTATTGTGAGTTGCCATTACTACAATAAAATATGCAAACAATGAAATACATAAGTATCAACACATTTATCATCTAAGAGAAAATGATTGTATTTCATAAATACTCCCACTAATTTATACACCTTCAAATACAAACATGTATCATATAATCATAGTAGGCTAAGATCCATATTTCACTTGATTTTGGTTTAACTGAGTCAATGTCCAAAATCAAGCCCTTTAGGTAAAAACATCAATCAAATCACTATATGACTCTTAGATCTTTTATGAGATTTCCTTAGACATCATATGTCAAAAATATGTTTTAAATCTCATCTATGCCTTGGATCATATCTCATTTGAAAACACCAATTAAGTCAAAACCTTTTTCAAACGCATGAGACATGGAACAATGCACCTAACTGAGTCAAAACTACATCAACCATTATCTCATCTTTTTCACAATTTAAGATATAATGATGCACCCAACTGAGTCAAAACTACATCAAAATATCCTAAAATTTCACAAGTGTTCTAATCAAGGAATGGCATAAGACTTAAATATTTAGAAGGTTTTACACATAATAACAAACATCGCATGGTTGTAACATAAATCTTATGTGTACATAATCATGAACATAGGGCTTCACAAAATTTCATACAAACACTTTGATCAAATTTTGAAAATTTACCAATCTACTTTAATCATATCAAACAGATCAATAACCTATGTGATAAACTAATCATATTATTCATCATAAATCATGAGCATGACATATCATATATACTTGTTTTCATAAAAAAAAACACATAAAATCTAGATCTATTTCACATAGCATGGATAGCAATTAATCAAATTGAATCTAGCATGCCAATTTTAATCCTAATCATGGCAAGACACGACTCTGATACCACTGTTGGGTTTTGGGGTTACAAACGCAGCAGAAGAACTTTGAAAAACAACAAAACCCTATCCCTATGATCCGTCTATCATGAAGAGATTAGAAATATATATGAAATAGAATTTACATACCTTAATGCGATTATGTTTGTTTCAAAACAGAACTTCAAAAGCAAAATCACAAAACGAATCTCAAAACCGTTGATGAAGGTTTTGATCTTCTCCTTGTTCTTACTTGGTGATGAATCAACGATCGAAGACTTTAAGCTTTTGGTGATAAAGTAATCACCCTCTATCAGTAATTCACACGCGAACGAACCAAGAACTCTTCTTATTGGATTGCTAGATGATCCTCAATTGTTGAATCAATATTCAACAATCAATGGATTTTTGGTAGAATGAAACTATGGATTTTGATCTTTGATTCGTAATCAAAATCAACCAATTAGTGTTTCATAAACTCTAATTTTCGTCACCTGTGGCTGGGACAAAAGGGGTTCTATTTATACTTGTTATAAATCCCTAACCTTTAGGGAAAAGAGTCATTTTTCCAAGCCAAAATGGGTTTCCAGCGCCGCCAGCACGACTCGTCCCCAGGGGCACGAGTCGTGAGCACAACTCGTCCCATAGGGCACGAGTCGTCCCTTATTGCAAGCTCTCTGATAGATTTATCCCTGCCTTGGGGAATTTTTGGGCCAACAGGGCACGAGTCGTCCCCTCAGGGCACGAGTCGTCCCATAGGTGACGAGTCATCCCTTGAGCCCAGAATTCACCCCTTTAGCCATTTTCAATCCGTTCTTTTGTGTGTGACCCTTTAGGAATTATGTTTTATGTTGGTAGTGAGTTGAAACATCAACCTCACAAGACATAAGTGACTTCTAGCAAGTCATTATGTCCACCCACTTAAATATAACATCAAAGCTTGATTCCTTGATAGATCAATGTCACAATCCCTTTGTCCACGATGTCAAATTGAACATGAGTCATGGTCTATGTCAAATCACATGTTCAATGCTTTCTTGATTCCGAATATGTTGATAATCCAAATGCATTTGATCTCTATCAAATCACTTGAGTGTGGCCACACATTTCATCAACATCATTCTTCGAGGGGCCCAAGCAAACATCTCTCTCAATGAGAGGAACAAATCCCATCTTGACTTATCATTCTTCCCTAAAAGAATCCAATCGTGCCAACATAGCCCTTATTGCTATCCGATTAAAAATAGTGTTAGACTATATCAAACACGATGTTCATCATGTGGAAGATGATGATAATCTCAGGTTCAAAGGATTCAATGACACTACTATCATGAGATTTAATCATGACACATATGACTATTGACCATGTCATACATCTCATCCGTAGGTCATGTCCAATACTTGTTCTCTAGCGAGTATCCATTAGTGTAATGTGCATCACATGCATATAATCATCTCCATGATTATCCATTACCAACTTATACTAGTTATTCATAATAACTAGGGACGCAGTTCAATATAATAAACATGTAAACATATAATGAACCAAATAAATTTCTCTATAATAAATGATAAAGACGATTACATAGCGGTTTAGATTTTAAGTCAAACATAACCAACGCCTAGGGCATTACGCCAACAATCCTAACCGTTGGTGCCAAACCTGAGATCCTGGTTTCACGGATAAGGCCATACCTCCATTCTTGATTGGCTCCAGTTGATAAAGTCCATTGCGTTGACTACCCACTCCAATCAGGTTCCTCAAACGTAAGCCCTGTATCACACAAAAGTCCGGAAAAAAATATTAGTTCACAATTTAGATCTCTTGTGATTCTACTTACAGAAAGTAGATTACACTTAAAATCTGGAATATTAAGAACATGATCTATCTCTAGACCGTTTGGTAGGTGTGTCTTTCCAATGTTTCTCACCGGTATATGCTCCCCATTAGGAATTTGGACAGGAGGATTTGTCCCATAGTTTTGCTGCTTTTCCAGCAATTTTTTATTGCATGTAATGTGCTCCGTTGCTCCCGAGTCAATTATCCAAGGTTTATTAAAGAATATCTTACCGACCATGTTGATGTTAGGCAGATTAAGGCTTTCTCCTGTGTTTGGCTTTTCTCCTCCGAAAAATTCTATTAGCCTTGCATATTGCTCGCCATTAAGTCCTGCATTGGGCTTCTCTCTGAGTTCTTATGATTTGCTTTTGTCACTTCCTTTACTTGAGCAGCTTTTGGACCTTGGGTTCCTGAGAGAATGCCTCTCTTTTCTCCTTCATTGCGTTGCCCCTTTCTCCAATCCGCTGTCCCTTTCTTCCAGTGTGTCGGATAGCCAACAATCTCATAGCAATGCTCCTTTGAGTCTCCAACCTTATCATATTGGCTGTATCTTGGTTTGTCTCGCCGTTCTCCCCTCCTGTCAAAGTTGTCTCTACCAGTTCTTTGCCCAACTGTCTGAAGCGTTGCTGCTTCCAGCCCTTGTTTTCGCGAACCTGACACTTGCTTCTGAGCTTCATCTTCCGACACCAAGTGACATGCAGTTCCAAGATTGACTGCAGGTGTTGTGCTAAGGATTTGAGTCTTCACAATACCAAAGGACTCGTCGAGTCCCATGAGAAACTCATACAACCTTTGTCGCTCCCCTGACACTTGCAGCTTCTTGTTAATATTGCAGGTGCAATCTCCACATTCACATTTTGGCATAGGTGAAATCGATTGGATTTCATCCCATATACCCTTTAACTCTGTATAATAAGATGAGACAGAAAGGTTTTCTTGTCTCGTTAATGTCAATGCCCTCTTGAGTTCGTAAGCCCTTGGTGCACTCTCTTTTCCAAATCGCTCATCGAGATCTACCCAAATCTCATGAGTTGTGGCAGCGTATTTCACACTATTACAGATTTCTTTGTCCATAGAGTTGTTTAGCCATCCTTTCACCATGGAATTGCATCTCTTCCACAACATCCATTCTTCGAACGTTGACTCGAGCATTGGAATTGATCCATCTACAAATCCTATCTTGTTCTTGGCAAACAAAGCATTCCTCATCTCGTTCACCCAATCTCCATAGTTTCCATCAAGGAGTATTTCGCTAACAAAAACTTGTCCTGGGTTATCTGACGGGTGGATGTAGTATGGTGACATTACATCTACGGTAACAGCTGTTATTTTCTTCTTTGATTCGGACGATTCTTCCATAGCCAGCAACGGGTTTTACGATTTTAGTTTTGATCGATAAAACCAGCTCTGTTACCATGAAAATATTTCTATCGCCTTGTTTTTATTTACTATACCCGAATGGGTTTATATACAATGAGTCGGGAGACTTGAAAAGATATCCTATATCTGCTAATACTCCTCATATTCATACTGATACATTATCTCTACATATTCCTGGAAGATCTACTTTCTTAGATACAATGTGACTCTAGATCTACTTTCATGCATGCATACGAGACCAGCAAGGGAGTCAGTTCTAGAGTATTCTAGAGAATTTCAACACCTCTATTTTAAAATTTTCATCCGGTATGATTCAAATACTTCCACTAATTTCACTTTGATTTTTATGATCAAATCAATTAAAATTTAACTATAATTATATAAAAATGCAATTTAAAAATTATTATTGATAGTATTTCTAATTGCGAATTAATAGCAATGTTTAAGCACACGAATAATTGAATTTTTATAAAATTATGGTCAAAATTTGATTTAGTTGACTATAAAAGTCAAAGTGAGATTATCTTTTTTTTATGGAGCGGAGACAATATATGTTTAGAGTAGTAGATAGTCAAAGAGATTAAATCTCATGTATCATTTTTATTTATCATATTATGTATCACAAAAGAAAAGAAGAATATATACTGTATTAAGTGTTGTATCAATGAAAAGTTAGGTAGCAGAGAAAATGTGGAATGTGAATAGTTATTGTAATTATAAAAATTAGGCCATTTGAATAAAGAATTATTAAAAAAAAATCATTTTGGGATGTGCCTTTTTAAAATGGGACACCCAAAATGTGAGCATTTTCGAGTGAGACAAAGGGAGTATTAGTTAGAGCCACTTACTTTAAGGTTCCTGTGGCGAGATTCAAACCCAATATAGGACGCATTAGATCTAAAATTTCACAAACACCACTCGCCTTTTTATAACTGACTTATAAAATTATTTCATCTCTTATAAGTGACTTATAAGACTTTTTCGTCTTTTATAATTGACTTATAAAATAAATTTTTCAAAAAAAAAATTAAAAATTTCAATAGTAACAACGAATTAATCTCATAATTTACACATTACAAATCTTATAGCTGAATTATAAAATCAACTTGTCTTTTATAATTAATTCGTCTCTTATAATTGATTTATAAAACAAAAAAATTCAACCAAAAAATCAAAAATTTCAATAATAACGATGATTTAATCTCAAAATTAAAATATTACAACTTTTATAGCTTAATTATAATACCAAATAATCTCTTATAATTGACTTATAATACAATTAAAAAAAAAACAATTCGACTTCTATATTTAAAGTACAAAAGTCACTTATTTCACTTTTTTCACAAAAATAAAATAATTTTTTAAATATTTTATTAATGTTGACTTTCATATTCGGTCAAACAACAATTAGCTATTATAACTGACTTACAAAACTAGTTCATCTTTTATAATTGATTTATAAAACTAATTTGTCTCTTATATTGAATTATAAGACAAATTTTTTCAACAAAAAATCATAAAATTTACAATAACAACAACAAATTAATCTCATAATTTACAAATTACAACTCTTATAACTGAATTATAAGATCAACTTACCTATTATAACTAATTCGTCTTTTATAATTGACTTATAAGACAAAAAAAAATCAACCAAAAAAATTAAAAATTTCAATAATAACAATAAATTAATCACATAATTTACAGATTACTACTCTTATAACTTAATTATAAGATCTCATTCTATAGGTGTGTGGCATGTTTTCAAGATAGACTCACTAAAGCAATTAGGGCTTTAGGGGAAGATCCTAATGGCATCCCACCACCAAATGTCACGCTACAATTTAGTGAGAGAATCGATAGAAGATATCGATACAACTTGAGTAAGGTTGGGTATCATCAAGTCACAAGGTTTAATACTACGTCTGTGGGTGTTTATAGTGTGCTGACCAGGGTACGTGGTGACAAAGGTGGACACATTCAAGTTGTGAAATTGGGTGATCGAACTGCACTTGTGGCAAATGGATGTAATATCATTACCCTTGTTCGCATGTTCTTGCGTGTTTCAAAATGCATAATGTCGATGGTATGAGTTATATTCATCATTTTTATAACCTTTGCTTGTACTACAAGACGTGGAGTTGCTCTTTTCATCCAATCCACGATGAGGCCTATTGGAATGTAGATCATATTGTCCCATGTTTTTACCCTAACCCGGACCATCGACGTGACCAGAAGCAAGGGAGACCCAAGTCAAGGCGACTGAGAAACTCTATGGATTGGCAAGTTGCAAAAAAAAAAAAAAAAAAGAATCATTGTGGGATTTGCAAGGTAGTAGGTCACACGCGAAGGAGGTGTCCAACTCTTAGGGAGTAAGAGTTGATTGTTATTTGCATTTTTAGTTCTTAAATTAAGTACTTTGAACTATTAAGTTTGTTGTTTTATTTGAACTAGTAATATATTCAACTCTTGTTGGAGTATGTCATCAAATATAGTTGTAGTTGTGGAACTTGAAACGACCAAAATTTTGCATTAGAAGGGTTTTTTTCCTTTGTAATGATATTAACTATTTTTGTCCAAAATGGGCCAAAAACGAGTGTCGTTTTGGTATTTTAGTAGAATTAAGGGAGTTGATTAACAGTAGTTCATACAAATAAGGCGACCGCGCGGTTTCAGGCGCGCGATCACGCGAATTTATTGGAAAATGGAGCGATCGTGCGGTTTCAGGCGCGCGATCACGCGTAGTTAATGGGAAAAAGGGGCGATTGCACCCTCAAGAGGGGCGACCGCACCCAAGAGAAAAAGAAGGCGTACGTTGTTGACTAAGGTGGAAGTTTGGATGAGATTTAATTATTTTTGTTGACTGAGGGGCCACTACATGAAAACAGGGCAACTGAAACGGATTTTTCGGTTGCAATTCAGGAAAATCGGTTGCAAATTGATTTTTGCAACCGAAAATTTCCGTTGCAAAGGCAGTCGCAGGAAGCCTCGTCGCTATTTATGCGACCGCTTTCTTGGGTTGCAAAATCCTTGCAACGGAAAAAGTAGTTGCAAATTCTGTTGCAATGTGTTTCCTAGGACAATTTTTACATCCGTTGCAAACAACAACTGATTTATTTCTGTTTCTAAAATTTGCAACTGATTTATTTCTGTTTCTAACTGCAACTGATTTTTCTGTTTCAAATATGTTATTTATGTTTCTAAAATTTGCAACTGATTTATTTCTGTTTCTAATTGCAACTGATTGTTCTGTTTCAAATATGTTATTTCTGTTTCTAAAATTTGTAACTGATTTATTTATGTTTCTAATTGCAACTGATTGCACTGTTTCAAAAATATGTTACGTAGAACTAAATTAGCAACTAAATTTTTCAGTTTCAAGTATGCAACCTAATTTGCAACGAAAAATTATGTTGTAGAAAATTATTTTCTAAAAATAAAATATTACTAATATTATAAATATTTCTCAATTGTACCTGATTGAAAATTTAACTTAAAATATCTTTAAATCAAACAAATAAAGTCAACAAAGCTTCAAACATTACATTCAAAATAAATTCACAAATTGTCATACTAAATTATCGTGTTGTTAAACTACATAGAATTGTGAAGTTGACATACTTTAAATTACATAGGAGCTCGTGGACAAAGCTCTGAGTCCTTGATTTGAGCATCTCTTGGAATTTCAACCGGAAATCATTTTTCATTTCATCAAATTTAGCCTCATATGTGGATTTTAATTTTGCCGTGACTTCATCCCTCATTTTCTCAACTCTTTCGTTCAACTTATCTTCAAACTCTTGTGTCTGTGTGAAATCTCCATTTGAACATACAGATGAGGAAATAGTGCAGCTGCTCAAGATCTTTGATGCAGGAACCAACAAATCAAAGCCGTACAAATGATTCTTTACAACCCCACCGGCTACATCCACCCAAGATGTGGAATCAAAACCCTCACCTTTCTTTCCAACCTTTCTTTCAAGCAGTATAATCCTCCTAAAATGTAAATAAATAAATATTATAAGTAATTTTTCTATTTGCATTTTATAAATAATAAAAAGAGCCTTGAGATCAAAGATACACTTTCAATAGCGATCGAGTATAATTAAATGTTTAGAGTGAAGTAATAAAATTAATAAAACATTTAGATTAAGCTCACAAAGATTTTTTTGGACTTAGCATCCACAAACTCGCCATTTCCTTGCTTTCTCTTGTGTGTTATAAGGAAAACGTCATCTTCTGTGATCACTTTGTCAGGATTCTTCTTTATCTGTAATAATGACAGAGAATAATAATTTCCTCATATCTTCATTATCTGTAATGACAGACTATATAAACAATAGATAAACTCTAACCAACGCAAGCTCATGTGAGGCAAAACTCTTTGACCCCCCCTGAATGTTTAGTTAATCCCAAACCATTGCGGTCTGACTACTTCATCCCCAACTTTGAATCTGCCTGATTCTCCAGTAAAATGACCAAGATGGATGACAAACCCACCATAAACTTGAACATTAGAAACTTGAAATGATACTGAAGAACCTCCCAACACCCCATTATCAAATATCTACAGCCAGGACAAATTACAGTTTTAGAAGCAAATCGGTTTTAGCATGTTAAAAATGTATGTTGTGTTTAATGTATGCTAGTATTAAAAGATGAATACAATCTCATGTAGACATCAATTCATATACTAAAAGGCACATGAATTAAATGATAAATTATGTGCATATATTCGTTACATTTGGCCTCATTCTCAAAATATATAAAAATTTCAGTAATATTTCTTAAGGCAATCGATCATAAGCATACATCTTGCCCAGACGCCAAACAATTGAGAAAATAACTGACATTCAACCAGATCATAAAGCATACAAACCTGGCCACCTTGCTCAGCATAAAAGCTTGTACTCTCAAGAATAATACCTACTTCATCGCCAGCCACAACACTTTCCAAGAACTCATTGCCAGTGTAAATCGCTTTTATAACTCTTTTGTGATCCTGAAGGAAAAAAAAAAGGCAATCTGAGCATCAACTGAAATCGTAAGTTCACGTACATCAAGAATCAAACAGTAAGAGAACGGGGGATAATTATTTTAGAGCCATCCTAAATGAATGTCCATTTTTCATTCAAGGGACATTCTGAAAAGAAAATCGACTTTTGAGAAAATTTAGTTCCAACAATGCATAAATCCACTCTATAAACTTTTAGTTTTGCATGTATACATTGGAATATGATATTTTTTAATGTAAAAAATCATTTGGATTATGGGATAATTATTTATAGATTATGAACATTCATTTAGAGACAACATTCTTTACAAAATGATCATTCATTTAGAGTCTTAGGGAGTATAAATTAAAGACTGCAATAATTACCACTTTTTCTTGAGAAAAGGATATTATTCGCAGATTATTATTCATTTATATTACACTATACTCGAACAAAGGCAATATGCAAATTGTTTTATTCACAGACCTGAAACCATGTAAACTTGAAGGAATAGTCCGTTGCAGCAACACCTTTCTTGTGCAATGTAGATGTAGCATCAGCATCTATGACTATGGTCTTCGCAGCTTGCTGCAGATAAATCACATTAGATCATAAGGATTTCTGGCGGAGACATTAGGTTGAAGTCCATTTCCCTTTAACGAACATAAAGAGGAAAAAGCAAAGAACATTTACTTGCAGCAACACCTTTCTTGTGCAATGTAGATGTAGCCCTTAATGTCTCGATTCCCTGATGGAAGTCCATTATCTGTTTCTATATTTTTCAAATATAGAAACAGATAATGGACTTCAACCTAATGTCTCGATTCCCTGATGGAAGGCCAATATTAAAAGCAAAGAACAATATTAAGGGTTACATCTACATTGCACAAGAAAGGTGTTGCTGCAAGTAAATGTTATTTTTCAAATATAGAAATAGATTAAGGGCTTCCAGTTGGATAAAATAATAATTTAAGTATGAATATCTACATACTATTACCATCAATCAGATAATAATGGAGAAACCAAAGAGGAGAACAAGAGTCTATTTAGAACAAATCAAAGCAATTTGGTTTGTGAAATCAATTTGCAGAGAGCTTATTGAAAGTTAAAAGAGAGAACTTTCGGTAAGATATAGTTCCTATTAGGCAAATATGCATATAACTTAACAAATGCTCCTTAAAGCATGATAAAAAGAGATGGTCTGCAAGATAAACTAACTTTTGGTTGCTCCACAACCAGAAAAGATATAGGCACATATACTGGCTATCTACAAAAGTATTAAGCACATAATTAATTGCCCAAGCTTACATTAAGCAATGTCCTGCCAAAACTTGTTTCCTCTGCTGCAATTGTTTCCCTAATATGCTTTTCATGTTGTTTTAGCTCAGGAAAAATGTCACCCATGACTTCAACCACAACCTTTACCAACCTAATTTCACACAATCATTGGCAGGACTTAGAAAAAGGATACACCCCAACCAGCAGTAAAAGGTATAAGCTCAAATAAAAAGTAGAAACGATATAGATCCTACGACAAGAAACAATCATGAGAAAAAAATGCAGATTAGCTACCCATTGAAAAATCCTTGCTGAGCTTTCAGGACTTCGGTTCCATATCGTACAGCTCGGCGAAGAATGCGTCTTAGGACATATTCACGCCCTTCATTACCTGCAGAGAAAAAGCAAGATAATCACCCGTACTAGGAAAACTTATTTTATATGGTTTGTAAGCAGATTAATTGAATTGTACTGCTCTGCATGTAGAAGTCTAGACTTTCTTTTGGAAGGGTTGAATAGAGTGCAAACTAAAACATGAAGTCATGAACCCTGATAAGGCTCTTAGATTAAATGGTTCTGTACGTGGCATTGCTACCCCTACAAGTGCAAAATTAAAGCTGCAAGTAAAAAAAAAATGCACCTGGACAAGAACCATCAGCAATGGCAAATGAAAGAGTTCTGATGTGGTCAGCAACGACCCTGTACGCCATGTTAACTCTATCCACATCATCTGGTCCAACTTTTCCCGAATACGGTCTAGCTACAGTTGCCTACCAGTTAATTGGAGATTACATGGAGAAAAAAAAATATGACAAGGTAAGAGGTAGAGAGTACATAACTTGGGGACGGTGGTGGTACATTTCATATTTGGTCTACGTTTATGAATTATTAATAGACAATTTGGTCCTTGAACTTAATATCCTCCCCCCCTCCTTTTCAACTTTAGTTGGAATAATAACTCTATTTCATATAACAAAAATTAACATAACATCTTATCAAAGAAAATCCTAACACATATGTCTTACCTTTTGTATAGCATCAAAAATGGGCATGAAGACATCAGTATCGTAATTGCTCATCTTATTCTGAAGAATAGAAACCAATCTTTCGAAACCCATACCAGTATCAACATGCTTTGCTGGCAAAGGTTTTAAAGAACCATCACTTTCCCTGTTAAACTGTTGAAGAGCAAAAGAAAAAGGGAATTATTAACTATATGTAAGATGAGCGCTCACATTCGATATACGTACGTAAAGAAGGCAAATATAACAGTAGCTTAGGCTGATACATATAAGAGAGTCATAAGCAAAATGTTACCTGAATAAAGACAAGGTTCCATATCTCAATACATGTGGGATCATCATTGTTAACCAATGATGCAGCATCCATGTTCCCAATTCAAGGTTCTTTTGGAAGTAATTGTAACCAAGAAGAAAAAACACAAATCGGTATAAGTTGATATAGAAAAGATGCAACATAACCCTCCAAACAGATTAAGGCCCTGCCAAACAGATTAAGGCCCTAGGTATTCAAGTGCAGAAGTTCCATACTAAATATTAAGTGCAGAAGAAAGATAAACACCCTCGATTCTCAGATATTTCCTCATGTAACCCTGGGTATTCAAGTGCAGAAGTTCAATACTAAATATTAAGGCCCTACCAAACAAATTTAATTGCTGATTCTGGTTTCATATCTAGGAATTGAGATTTCTTGACTCAGTTTATGAATCATTAGCACCCCCACAAATCAGAATTAATTATCAATTTGGAGAAGCAGTTTAGGGTTATCAATACCTTGTTCAAGTCGGCGGAGAGGGAAGGAGATGTATTTGGGCGTCGTAGGAGATGCAGGCACCACGAATTTCACCGGAAGGAGACGCCGGCACCACGAGAAGTCACAGTAGTGGAGAGAGAGAGTGAGAGTGAGAGCCAGGGCGAGAAGAGAAAGGGGAAAAGGAACGACGTGTTTGCGGTTTGGCTGGGTTTGATTAGGTCGCAAAGTAATTAAGGATAAAAATCCGCCTATGGTACGGTGCCGTTTAGATTAATTTCTTACAATTTAATAAAATAAAAAATAATTTATAATTAATTGCAACTGAAATTGAATGGAGAATTTGAAATGGAAGTTTATCTGTTTCAAAATTCCTCGCAAAATTAGGTGGGTTTTCTCCCTCCAAACTTTTTGCGGCCAATTTTTTTAAGTTCAAAATATATAAATTTTATATTAATAATTGCAACTGAATTTGAAACAGAAAATTGAAACAGAAGTTCATCTGTTTCAAAAACCGTTGCAACCCCGAAATATGAAGCGACAAAATGGTTTTCCGTTGCAATATGAGTTGCATTATTAATTGCGCACGTCAATTTTCAATGAGCACTTTTTACTCTGAAACTGATTTCAATTTGGTTGCAAAATTCCGTTTCAGTTGCCCTGTTCTGAAACTGATTTCAATTCGGTTGCAAAATTCCGTTTCAGTTGCCATGTTTTCTTGTAGTGGGCACCCTCGCCCTCCATATAGCTTGCCCCTGAAAACAATATTCGGAGCTATCACACCTAAGTATGGCTGCCACACAACCTGATCCTCGTTCATATACGCCGATTGGTCTCGGTAGCCTTGCAGGTTATGGGCGATCACAGAAGTATATGACAAGGGACCCTTCCACCTACATATGAAACAATTGACATAAAAAATAATGAGTAAAAAAGTGATAAAATACAAAATAGATCATTTACAAAATGAAGTAATTGAAATATACCTGCAACCCAATGGTAATGTTCCGTTAAGTGTGTCACCTCCATGTCTCCTAGGTTGTGTATACAACAACCTCTCCCATGCCCAAAGCTATAAAAAAATTATCATTATGTACAAAACAGATTAACTCCACTAGCATAATGTAATCAAATATAATTGACATACCTGTACAATAGTCAAGAATTCACCACACCCTTTCTAATCGTACTTAGTTGCTACACACATCTCCCTATACAAGAAGGCCAACGCTGCACTACCCCAAATGTACTCACCAATATTATTAATTTTCCTAAAAAGTGAGAGGTACATCAACTTCACTAGGTTATCAGATGAGTCAGGCATAATGTACGACCCCAATAACAGAAGCATATAGGCTCGAGTATATGTCTCAATCATATTCTCGGATGGATTATTGGGAAGCTGCTCCGAAAGAAGAAAGTGAACTAGAACCCATCTCATAGACACCATTCCACCTTTTTTGATCTCTACAGGAGATATTGCAACCCCAAATAATTCCTCAACAATCTCAGCCCATTCCTCCTTTTTCCTACTAGTTTCTGAACTAGTCACAGCCAATCCGTCTACAGGAAAACCACACAACATACCAATATCCTCTAAAGTGATCGTCATCTCCCCTACAGGTAAATGAAAAGTGTGGGTCTCTGGACGCCATTTCTCAATCAAAGCCTCTATCAAGTGCCAATCATATTGTAAATGACCCAGTAAATACACTCCGTAAAATCCAGCATTTATAAGTTTACTCTCTATCCTCCAATCAACTCTCGCTGGAAGCTATGTACCATGCCTAGGTCTTAAATTGGGCAACTATTTTCCATCCCAAATATAGTTAGACCTATGTGTCTCTTGTGAAGTCAATACATGTGGATCAATTGGCCCAGGAACAATAAAGGGTTGTTGTTCATGTTGATTCATCTCAAACACATAAATTCAATAGTAAAGTTTTAAATTTAAATGGGACTTAAGGTGTTGCTATATTTAAGCTCAAATTTTAAATTTAACACTTAAAAATTAACAATTAAATAGAAAAATTGCAACAAGTTTGTCAAACTAATTTTAACAAGCACTTGATTTTAAACCTAACTTAAAAAAATCCTAGCTATGCTAAAATTGCATTACAATTGTTTAATTCATTGACAATCAACAATTAGGTACATAAATCATAATAGTTTTAACAACAAATTATATAAAAATGCACAAATAAACTCTTAGAAAAATTTCTATGGCTAAAATTAAGAACTCAAAATAAAGAAAAAGAAGAAAGAAGACTAACCTTGCAATTTTGAAAAATTTTCCTCTCTTCTTCTTCCTCTCAAATTTTTTTCCCTTGAATCCTTCTCTTTCTTTCTCAAATGAATTCTTCTTCCCCTTCAAGCTCTTTCTCTTTCTTTCTTCCTTTTCCCTCTTTCTCTTTCTCTTTCTTTCTTTCTTTGTTTCTTTCTTTCTTTCTTTCTTTCTCTCTCTTTCTTCTCTGAAAACAACTCAACAACTCTTTCTCTCTCTCTTCAAAGACATAAACAACTCTTTCTCTCTCTTCAAATGAATCCGGAAATGTCAATTTCGGAATTCAATTTTAAATGAATCCGGAATTTGCATTTCCGGAATTGAATTTTGCGAAATCCAAGTTTTCAGTTTAAAAGAAAATGAATTCCGGAATTGGTAATCACGGAATTGAATTTTTAGGAAATATTATTTTGTTAATTCAGTTTTGTAAAAAAAAACCAATTCCAGAATTACCAATACCGGATTTCATCAATGTTATTTTGGTAAATAAATTTTTAAAAAGCAATATTTTGGAAAAAAAAAATCCACTTTTTATAATTAACTTATAAGACCATTTTGCCTTTTATTGAAATATAAAATTAATTTTTATTAAATGAAAAGAAAAAGGATAGATCAAGAACAAATAACATTTTAAAAAAGTTATACAAACAAAATAACTCCAAAATTGGACTCTATGCTATTTCCGCTAATAACTGCAGTTCAGTTTCATATTAATACGGAGTATATTGGACTGAAACAACATGAGAGGGAAAACAGTCATTTCTATTACCTATAAAGTTCAGTAAATAATTCAAAAAGTTTATGCGGCCTACAAAGCTCAAACGCAAGTTGGATTGCCTTTGTGTAATTGGCATCAGACAGGGCATTAGAACCATTTTATCGGACAAATTTTGCCGATAAGTGAGAGATGTAAGCAGCCAAATTCTCCATGACTTGTTCCTCGGAATTGAAGATTTGTCTGGTTGCTCCGGCTGCCATCACATCCGCCATTGATGATGATGATGATGATAAGGTTAGGTTAAGAAAGATATTAAAGAAAGAGTGTGTGTATGTTTAGACAGAGAAAGGGAGAGAAATAAAATGACATGAGGGGAGAGGGGAGCCTATATGTGTATGGAAAATTATAATTTGGGGAGAACTCTTTATTTGATATTTATAAAAATATTTTCTTTATAAGGAATAAAATCTATGGAATGTTATTGGGAATGGCATCATCATGATGTCATGGAAGATACATATTTGTTGGATCACTTGCTATACAAAGAAATGTTACAAAAGTTTTATTTAACAAAAAAGGAATTGTCGGTATATAATAATTGGAGTAGAATTCGCAAGTGGGTCCCATAAGTGTAATGTTTATAATAGATGGTGATAATTATCAATGAGAGTAGTAACTCATAATCTTTATATATTAAGTACAAAACTTGTTTATTACAAATGTGGATACACGCATTGGCACTCTCCCTCACGCGTATAGCCAATCCTTGTGCATACGACGTTGACTCTTTGACCTTGGTGACGTGGAGCTAGAAGATCGTGGGCCGTTGTGCTCGCACGTGTAGAAAACCTGCTCTAATACGATGATAAAGTCGATCAGAAGTTTTATTTGAAAGTCAACTGGCATTGAGAAGAGTAGCCAAAATCATTATATATCGAGTACAAACCTTGTTTAATAAGGTCTTCAATGGTCGATGGATGAAAGGGATGAAACACAAAAAAAAATCTTTGGTCCAGGTTGATGGTGAAGGCAATGTGTGACTGTGGTGAAAGAAGGTTAGTGGCCACAGATGGAGGAAAAATGGCAATGATCAGTGTGAATGGAGGTTTTTAATTTTTTTGTCAGGAGGTAATGGAAGTTGGAAATTTAGGTTTTTGGGTAATTTTGAGTGGGTCCCATTAAATTTGATCAAAGTCAATGCTTATATACTTTGTATGTTATTACATGAATCAAATTGGTGTTTTGGTGTAAGCCAAATTATGGATGAAGTACATAGTTTTAAAACCTCAAACTTTGACATTTGAGTCTCTTTAATGCCAATTAAGAAATGGGTTTGTTTGCCATCCCACATGGGTAAGAGAAGGCAACTAACCTTTTGTTGCTCATGTAAAACAATTTGGTGTTCCAATAAATATGGGAATGAAAAAAGAAGTAGAAGTGCATTAAATTGATGGGCACTTTATAAGCCCTTGTTCAATTATCATGTTAGGTGGCTTGAACCCCACTACCATACGCGAGCTCGCTCTCTCGCTCAGCTCATCTTCGGACTTCGACTTTCTGGCGTGGGCATTTGGGCGAGTTGGTTCGGTTCGAGGCAATATTTTCTCTTTAGTTAAAGTTTATTTGAGGTTTATCTTTTGCTAACGGAATAAAACTAATCTGTGACCATATATCACACGAGACTTTGTGTCATGTTTTGTCGAAACTAATATGTGGGCTTGTCTCGTACGAGATAATCTTGTCTCGCACGAGACACATCAAAAGTTTCGGCCAGAAATTAGGGTTAGGTTTAGGAGTCCTTTTCTAAACGAACTAATTGTCATGTACAAGTATAAATACAACCTCCTGTTCGCGGTTTTACACATGGAAAAAATACATATAGTATTTTTTGCTCTAAAAAACGGTTCTCAATAGTTCCATTGTGTGATTCAAGTGTATGACCAGATGAAGTGAGATAGAGCCACAGTTGAATCCGTACCTGTATCCAGACGTTATTGGTACGTATTCTGTGATCATTTTATCCTCGAAGGAAATTGCCTGTAACTGAAGTTGCAGGAATAGGGTACAATATTTTCTCTTAGCACAGTTTTCCTAAGGCAACTCGATATATATTTATAAGTTATTCTAACTACGATTCTGTTTGTTTTCCTGATTCACGTTCTTGTTGTTCTGTTTGCTATTAGCTTAATAAAATTGTTACTATTGCTGCATGATTGCCCCTTGATTAAATCTGTTAACTGTCGTTGCATAATTAATATTCCAATAGTATAAGAGAAAATATTAATCATGTCTTCATCTGCTAGTAACTCTGTTGCTTCTTCTCCTTTCAAGTCCCTTGTTGACTCTTCATATCTGCCAGAGAAGTTCACTTGGAAGAACTTCAAGAGCTGGCATGAACGTATGAAGGTCTGGTTGTCAATCAAGGGAGTGACTGGCATAATGAATTTGACTGCCCCACCGCAGAGGATAGAACCCTGTATCTGTGGCTACTGTTAAACAGTGGAGGGAGCGAGATGATGTTATTTGTCGATGCATTGTTTCAGTTCTGTCGAGTGTGCTCTTGGATGTATATTGCTCTAGTCCTCTCACATTGAGTCACTGTGGGAATCACTTAACACGAGTATAACACCAACTATGTTAGTGTTGAAAAATATTGCATGGGTAAGTTCCCTAAATATCCAATGATTGAGGGAAAGTCGATTACTGACTAAGTATACGAATTCCAGATCATATTGCAATCTCTTAAGGATGCGTCTATGGAACTTCCTGAGAAGTTTGCAGTCATTCCATCATTAAGAAGTTTCCTCATTCTTGGGAGGACTACGGTATGTCTCTCAAGCATCGTACAGGAAGTTTGGCACTCAATGATCTGATGAATTCAATAGCGATACAGGAAGTGCACCACAGTAACAAACCTAGTGTGCCTGTGGAGGCTAGTTCCAATGTGATAACCGGTAAGAACAAAGGAAAATATATAAATCTAACTCTAAGAATAAGGATAACCACGATAAGTTTAAACCTAAGAAAGACATCCAGAATAAGCCTAAAGCGAAACAAACATGTTAGAATTGTGGAACAGGTGGACACTTTTCTGGGGATTGTCTGTCCAAAAAAGAAAAGGTGCCACAAGGTTTTACTGATCAAGCTCATGTGAATATGGTGCTCAGACCTAAGGATGATGATACTGATGCAGGTGCACGTGGAGTTGATGCTTTGACCAGTGACATTACAAAGTATTTAACTTATTCTCCTTAAATTCTTAATGTTTATGAACCCAACGAGTGGCTAGTAGACATTAGGGCAAATGTGCACGTTTGTACAGATAAATTTTTATTTGTGTCTTACCAGCCTATACGTGGTAGATTAGTGACGATTGGGAATGCTAGAGGTACTAATTTTCTTGGGATTAGACGCGTGGATCTGAAGTTTCCTTCTAGGCGCATTCTTACCTTGTATCAAGTGCATCACGTCCCTAAAATTCGTCATAATATTATTAGTGGTTCATGATTAGTTAGGGAAGCATTTGAGTTTTCATTTAAGTGTAATAAGTTTATTATTTTGAATTCGGGTAGTTTTGTTGGTAAATGTTGCTCTCCCCATTATGTATTTAAAATTAGAGTCCATAATTTTGTTCGGTCTCATAATATTATTTTTTTTTTGTTCGGTCTCATAATATTATTAATTATATTGATTATCCAGTTTCTTATTCGATTGAATCTTCAAATAATTGGCATGGTCATTTAGGACATATAAATAATGATTCTGTAAAGAGAATGTTGAATTTGAATATTATTTCGAAGCATGATATTAATAAAAGTTCCAAATGTCATCTGTGTATTGAAGTTAAATCTGTTAAAAGTACGTTTCATTCAGTTCAAATAACTTATGAAAAACTTGATATATTTTATAATTATATTTGTGAATTTAATGTCCTTTGAAAAATTCATTATTTTAAAAAATGAAGCAAAGACTCAAACTGACAAGAAACTTAAACGGCTAAGATCTGACAGAAGGGATGAATACGACTCTAACCCATTTATGTACTATTGCAAAGAAAATAGAATAGTACATGAGAGACTCCTCCCCATACCCTTTAATCTAATAGTGTTGCTGAATATAAGAATATAACATTTGTAGATATGATTAGCAGTATACTTTTAAGTTCTGAATTGCCTAATTATATGTGGGGAGAAGATTTGAATACGGCTAACCATATTCTGAATAAAGTCCCTGTTAAGCATAAAAGGAAATTCTGTTTGAACTTTGGAGAGGTGGAAATGAAAGCTTGAAATACTTTAGAGTATGGGGGTGCCTTGCAAAGGTACTTGTCCCTGAACACAAGAGGAAAAAACTTGAGACGAAAACTGTTGATGCTATTTTCATTGGATATTTTGAAACAAGATATTCATTTAGATTTCTGATGTGGTTGATTTTGTTATTTATAATTCCCTATTTTTCTAGACATATTATCCCTATTTTGATGTATTTAGTTTAGTTTTGATGTAATTATGGGATAGTATGTTAGATGAGATTTTATTGTAATCCAGGGTATTTGAGTTGTTTTATTTCATATTCGGATGTAATATTTTCAAGAAGCAAAAGTCAAGCCTAAAAGGGATCAAGATTGTGAAGCTGAGGACTGTTTTGCAAAAATCTGAGAAATCTAGGGACCAAACTGCAATTATGGAAAACTGGGGAGTAAACTGGAATTATAAAGTTCAGTGGCCAAACAGCAAATCTGGAAACTTGAAGGACTAAAGTGCAAAGCCGGAAAGTACAGTGACTAAAGTGTAAAGCTGAAAAGTACAGTGACTAAAGTGCAACTGTGAACCAAATCCAAGACAATCAGCCGCATGAATCAAACAAAGGCACGACTGGTACAAAAGGTCACGACTCGTTCTCTTCTACAGCATGAGTGAAATATTAGTCACAAGTCGTGCCACGACACGAAACAAATCCAAGGTAGACTTTGATCGCCGCTGTTTGAAATTACTCGGATCCGGCTCACGCACGGACCCCGTCATCTCACACGTTGGTCGGGAGGTCTCGCTGCGTTTGTTTGTAGAGTCACCACGCCGTTTTGATTTAGCCCAAAACATTGAAAAAAGGCTTAGTTTAAAAACTATTGTTGTGTGATGAGATTTTTGAGTTCGGAGGTCAGGTTACGCCTCAGGAAAAGAATAGCAGAACTCACCCGAGTCGCCTCGTAAAAATGAGTCTTTCGGTACCCCTTTTTCTTTAACTGTTGTGTGTGTGTATTTGCTTTTAAAAATGCATGCTGTATATGATGTCTACATTGTGTACTATGTACTGAAAAAGTAATGGAAGGAAGCCTTACCAATATTGTTTCTTCGTGTCTGTCTTCCACTTGGGAATAGTGTTTGAGTGTTGAATATTGCTACGAGACGGACCGGGATTGCTTTGGGATGTACCGGTGTCTGCGGACAGAGCTTCGACATGCCTCGGGGGTGTCAGGTGTGTACTCGGGCAGAGTTTCGGCGTGCGTTGGGATCGTAGGGATCGTTGACTGGACTCGAGCAGAGGTTCGGCGTGCGTCGGGATCGTCGGTTGTGCTCGAGCAGAGGTTCGGCGTTCGTCGGGATGGACCGGGACGCCTTGGGATGGTTCGGGATACCTCGAGATGGGCTGGAATACCTCGGGATGGACCGGCAAGGCTTCGGGATGGACCGTCTGGGCTTCGGGATGCCTTCGGAGTGCCTCGGGGCAGCTCAGGAGCATCTCGGGAGCGCTCGGCAGGGCTTCAGAGTACCACGAGGGGCCTTGGAATGCCCCGGAGGGAACCGAAAGGGACCGAGATTTCCTTGAAGGGTCTTAGAAGGGTGCCTGAAGGCTGGGGGAGAGAGGAGAAGAGGGAGATGTGTAAAAAATGAGAGGGGGAGCCCTCTATTTATAGGGTCCAGATTCTGGCAAAGTGTGTCGCCCGACATAGTCTACCATTACCATTTTTTTGGTTTTCTTGGATTTAAGGGAATATTGTGGACTTTAAGAGGATTTTGTAATTATGATGTCTGGAAGCAAAGTGGTCCGCACGGACCAGTCTTGCTTTTCCATATTTTCTAAAATTCCTTAAAAGACCTTTTGTACTTTTTTATCCCAGAATGGCCCCCCTTGGTTTGGTTGGTGGTTTTTGGGGTTTTTGAAGGCTACGGGTGTTCGAGATCACATTTGTGTGAGTCTGCGGTGCTTCCCGTGTGTCGGATGGGGAGTGATCCAGATTGGGATACTTACAGAAGCCCCTCGACGATGTCACTTACGGAGAAAGTGGGTCGTTGATAAGATAAGGGTCCTGATCTGGATCATGTGCTGGGAGAGGATGTGACCATGTAGGTCGGTTCGTGAGGATGTGGCAGTGTCCTGTTGTGATGTGACCGCTAAGGTCGGCTGTGAGGATATGGTGATGTCCTACTGTGTGACCATTTAGGTCGGTTGGCTGGACCCTTTGATAGGATTCCTACGTATCCCTAGCGGGAATCAAGCTTGATCGTAGTTCGCGTGTGGGGGAGTGCGTTGCCATGTTTGAGGACGTGTTTATGTCTTCTGACTGAGACTCTGTGCGTGGACGTGTCAGTGTCCTGTGGGTGACCGTTTAGGTCGGTTGGCTGGACCCTTTGATAGGATTCCTACGTATCCCAAGTGGGAATCAAGCCTGATCGTAGTTCAGAAGTCGTGTAATCGTGAGTATATGCGGACGTGGTGGTGCCCTAATGTGATGTGACCGCTAAGATCGACTGT
This sequence comes from Adenophora triphylla var. japonica, assembly GCA_022495995.1. NCBI lineage: Eukaryota > Viridiplantae > Streptophyta > Magnoliopsida > Asterales > Campanulaceae > Adenophora > Adenophora triphylla. The sequence goes on from JAFEMH010000001.1 coordinate 1,450,287, forward strand.
GAGGACGTGGTGGTGTCCTAAGGTGAGGTGACCGCTAAGGTCGACTGTGAGGATGTGGTGGTATCATAAGGTGATGTGACCGCTAAGGTCGACTGTAAGGACGTGTTGGTGTCCTAAGGTAACCATTTAGGTCGGTTGGCTGGACCCTTTGATAGGATTCCTACGTATCCCAAGTGAGAATCAAGCCTGATCGTAGTGAGAATTCGTGTAGTGTGTCGCGTATGAGGACGTGCTTTGTCCTCTGACGGAGGTGATGTCGCGTATGAGGACGTGCTTTATCCTCTGACTGACATGATATCGTGCATGAGGACGTGCCTTGTCCTCTGACCGAGGTTATGTCATGCATGAGGACCTTCTTTGTCCTCTGACTTTGGTTGTGTCGTGCATGAGGACGTGACTTGTCCTCTGACTGAGGTTGTGATGTGCATGAGGATGTGCTTTGTCCTCTGGCTGAGGTGATGTCGTGCATGAGGATGTGCTTTGTCCTCTAACTGAGGTGATGTCGTGCATGAGGACGTGCCTTGTCCTCTGACTGAGGTGGTGTCGTGCATGAGGACATGCCTTGTCCTCTGACTGAGGTTGAAAGTGTTTGCTCTTTAGCTCAAGAGTATGAACCTGGTGGGGCTTTTTTTGAGGCGTGCTTGCTTTGTGCTTGATTTTGGGAGGCGTGATTGCCTTGTGCTTGCTTTTTGGGAGGCGTGATTGCCTTGTGCTTTGTCCGCTGGGGAAAGGTCGGGCTTACGATGACTGTCAGGGAAATGGCTATTGGGGATATGTACTTTCGTACGGTCTTACTTTGATGGCCGTTGTTTGTTTCGTGTTTTGTGTTTTGAAGGCATTATGTGCCTTGAGAATTGTGCTTCGAGGCATTTTGTGTTTATTTTGCCGATTAGTGGGCGAGGTTCGGGCTTACGATGACGGCCGGTGTTTGTTTTACTGTTTAGTGGGTGATGGTTCGGGCTTACAATGACGGCCGGTGTTTGCTTTTACCGTTTTGTGGGTGATGTTCGGGCTTACGATGACGGCCGGTGTTTGTTTTTACCATTTTGTGGGCGAGGTTTGGGCTTACGATGACGGTCGGTGTTTGTTTTTACCGTTTTGTGGGTGATGTTCGGGCTTACGATGACGGCTGATGTTTGTTTTTACCATTTTGTGGGTGATGTTCGAGCTTACGATGACGGTCAGTGTTTGTTTGGTTGGGTTAAGGACCAAACTGCATTGAATCTGCTGAATATGGCCTTTGGACGGCCAGGGGCAAAGATTATAAGGGCAAAAGGGTAATCTTGCCTGGAGATGCAAAGTGGTCCGCACGGATCCACTTGCCTTGCAAAGTGGTCCATGCGGATTGTTGTGGGAATTCGTTTTTCCCCTAATCCAAACCAGGCTTCAGCAAATGCCATTCCTCCCCATTTTCATCTTCTGTCGAACGAGAGAGAGAGAGAGAGAGAGAGAGAGAGAGAGAGAGAGAAATTGATTTTGTTCAAAAATTTCTTAAGGGAATTCTTCCGAGTTTGCTTGAATTGCTACCATGGCGGAAAGAATCAGACGAGGTCGTCGCAAAAGGGGCCAAGAGACCATGGAGAGGAGATTAGAGCTCCAAAGAAATTGTTCTTCCTTTGTGCCTTCAACAAGGAATCCGGATGTGTTGTATCCGGATTCGGAGGTGCACAACTTGCGGGGGAGGACCGTAAGGGAGGTAAGAAATCAATTTTTGCTTTGATTCTTGTTTGAAATGTTGTATGCTAGAACTAGGTTTTAGTTTTCACAATTTGGGGCTTTTGTTGTTGCCATGATCGATTTGTGAAATTGATGTTGATTTATTGAAATTGAATGTGTAAGAATTGTGGGTATGTGATTTTTGTGCAAAAATATGGAGATTAGCTCTTATTTGTAAAAATAAAGTGCCTCTCTTTTGAAATGTATGCTTCGGTGATTTGTACCTTATACTATTTTCATATGTACATTGTGAAAAAATTGCCGTGTGGGGACAGGCTTTGTGTGGAAAATTTATGTGCAATGTGTGCCGTGTTTTTGTGTGGATTTTTTTTTTTTGAAAAATTGCCGTGTAGAGAAGAACTTTGTTGAAAATGTGACGTGTGTGTCGTGTTTTTGTGACGGACTATGCGTGGGGAAATTTATGCGCCATGGGTGCCGTGTTTTTGTGAGGAATTTTGAAAAATTGCCGTGTAGAGACGGACTTTGTGTTGTAAAATGTGTGCCGTGTAGGGACGGACTTTGTGTGAAAAATTTATGTGCAATGTGTGCCGTGTTTTTGTGAACGGTCTTTCGTTTGAAAACGTGACGTGGGTGCCTGTTGTTGTGAACAGTTTTCGTTGAAAATGTGTCATGTAGGGACGGATCCCTCTTTTGAGAAAATTGTGTTGTGCGTGCCGTGTTTTCGTGACGGGCTCTTGTTTTGAAAATGTGACGTGTGTGCCGTGTTTTCGTGATGGGCTCTTGTTTTGAAAATGTGACGTGTGTGCCATCTTCTTGTGATGGACTTTTGTGTTTTGCCGTGTTGGGACGGACCTTTTATGTTTTGCCGTGTTGAAACGGACCTTTTATGCTTTGCCGTGTTGGGATGGACTTTTTTTGTGATTTGTATATGTTATTTTTTATATTTGCTTAAGTAGTGTTATTGACGTACCTTCGATGTGTTTACCTGCAGGACGAGGTGCCTTCGTCCGGGAAGGCGAAGAAGATGAAGTCACAGAGGTCCCTTGAGGCCGTAGTTGAGTTGTGGCGGAGCTTGCCCGACATTTCCTGAGATGGGAGGCCTAGTCCTCGAAGGCTAGTGATCGCTACTAGGCTGAACATGTTTGTTGAGAACCTTGCCGGGATAGCGGAGTCGCAGAAGAACAAGGGCGTCTTCTTGGCTCTGTCTGAGTACTAGAGGGACACCATGCATACCTTCCACTTTAGCAGGGGAGAGGTAACGGTGACCCCTACCGATTTTGCGGCAATCACCGGGCTTTCCTTCAAGGGGGGGCCGATAAGATGGTGGGACAGGATGTCCGATGGGGTGCTGGCTGAGTTGCTGGGGTTTGCGCCTTATCCCCGTAAGGGCTTGAGCATGGTGTATCACGATGTAGAGGCGCAGATTACGGCCAACATCGGGGCTTATCGCCGGGGCACTGGAGTAGTGACGGCTGAGCAACTGGCGCGCTCTTTTCTGTGGTTTGCTCTTTCCGAGACTCGTAAGTACCGCAATCTGGGTCGTTAATGTTCCGTCAGCCCAAATTAATGATTTATAATCATTTAGGGGCATTTTGGATATTATTTTGACAATTTGAATGAGGAAGGACCTCTTAGGAATAAAAAAATGGACAATTACCTCGCTGGAAACCTGTAATTTCCAGGAAAAAGGAATATTGACCATTTAGAAAAAGCCAAAACTGCTTTCTGCAAAAACAGGCACGCCTGCTTGGGTCATCCGCGCGGACAAGATTGCACCTACAATCTTGTCCACGCGGATAAGATCAACACCCAGGCAACCTATAAATACAGCTCTTCTCCCTCAGTTTCAAAAGGCCAAAAAATTCAAAAACCTACTGTCACTCTGCCCAAATTCACCCTCAAACAACCATTTACACTCCCATAACTCAAATTCCACACCATATTCATCCTCTAATCCATCCCAAAACCACTTTTGACCCTTGAAATCCTTCAAACCCTAAACATAAACCCAAGAAAGATTGGTAAATCCTCATTCCCTTCACTCATATCTCTCTCATTCATACACTTGCTTCATACTCATACTATGTAGTTTAGCTTTCTTCTTTTGTTCATCCCCTTCCCCCTTGTCCTAAGGATCCAAGAGGATCTCCATGGAGTTCATCTCCATGGATGATTCTCTACATGGATCTACATTTTATTTATGTATTTCCCCTTGTCCCTTTTCATTAACTAGTCCTTGTTTGTTATTTGCTCTCTTGACCTAAATGTGGTCATCTTGGAGTTCATCTCCATGGATGACCACTCCAAATGGTCCACATCTTACTTTCATGCCTCTTTACATTTCTAGTCAATATTTGTTCACTTGACCTAAATATGGTCACCTTGGAGTCAATCTCCATAGATGACCATTTCAAATGGTCCACATTATTTACATTCCTTGCGAATTCCCCTTCCCATGTCTAGGATGCTCACCTTGGAACATTTTCCTTGGATGAACATCATCTAGACTTACAAAATAGGTCAAACAAGATGTAGGAGAAACACTTGAGTATAGATCTAAAGGATGGTCATCTTATGACCACCTTAGAGATCTTCCTCTAAAGTTGATACATCTTGACCTAAATCTCTTGTCAATTTACTTCAAGTCATCCCGGGGGTATGTTAGGACTTTGTGAGCATTTCATTTGCTAGGGGAAAAGGGGAATTTGACATGAATTAAGTGGATTCATCACTTATGAGCACTAATCAAAGTCTAGGGAAAGAGAGAACAAGCATGGATGCCAAAATCCAAATCCCCATTTACTTTCTGTCTTTCAGTTACAATTCCAGTTAAGTCCTGTAAATCTAGTTAACTTTCTGGAAATTACAGTGACTAAACTGTAAACTATAAAATATGGAGATTGCAACCCTATTCGCGCGGATAAGATTTCGCTATAGTCTTGTCCACGTGGATGACATTGTCATCTGCAAACAACCCCTCATTTTTCTGTTATTTTCAGTTTAATCCCTGTTTTCAAACTGTTTTTCAGTTCAGTCCTTACAATTTCAGTTATTTTCGAAAAAGTCCCTTTTAATACACACACAGGCACATGCACAAAAGGTTTCAAGTAAGGAAGACTCGTCGTACGAGGCATTCCGGGTGAACACCAACGTTCTTCTCGGAGTGTAACGTGACCTCCGAACCCATTTTCTCTAATTTTGGGTATTTTTCAAAGTTTTGACCCTTAAAAAATAAATGGTGTGGCGACTCCGAAACGATTTTCTTTTAAGTCCGATAAAGATTTTCAAAGTTTTTTTTCAAAAAAAAACAAAGAGTCTTGTCGGGCGGACCTAAGAGAAAAATCGCGCGGTGGATACACATCATCACAATGGCGACTACACTGGGGATATGCGTAAGCTTTTTTTTTAAATAAATAAAAAAATAAAATAAAAAATAATACTCGGTATATAGGTGGAAACCATTAAATTTCCTCTTAACGCCTCCTTGTGGAGTCGGGGATAAATTATGGTAGAACAATGCCACGTACCGGTATCATTTCAAAAAAAAAAGCTTTTGTGGGTCAAACTTCCATCCCAACACTTGAGACTTTTGTTTTGTGTGTGTATGTATTTTCCCGTTATGCTTTGTTGTCGTTTTGACTGTCCCGAAAAAGTCAAATTTTGACTGTCGGATCGATTTCTTTTAAATGCTTAGAATTTTATGTGCTTATGCGCTTACATGTTTTCAAATAAAAAAAAAATATTTTCTGCATGCATCATGCCTTTAAGATACATTTGAAAATTTCTGTTTTTACTCAAAAAGGAAGATAGATTGTCGCACACTACGCGCACGTCGACCTTACACTGTACACTACGTCCTTAACCCGGGAAATCTCAGTAGCAGCATGGGAGGCCTTACTACGCCTCTCGGTGCGAGCACGGGACGACCCAAACAGCCATTGGTTTACCCTCGTATCGACCCTGCACATGTCCGTGACACACTTTTTCCGAGACTCGGTTTGTTTTTGGTCCGGTCCGTGTCAAACTGTGTCAGTGCATGCCCCGTGTAGGTCAAACCCTGGTCAACGTACCAAGTCAGGATCCCCCGCGGACCTAACTCAGTCGAAGTCATGCCAGTTTTCCGTCATGAACTTTGACCCGATCTTGACTGGGGCTCAAACTTTGACTTTGACCCGCACAGCTCATACACCGGCTCCCGATATGACACCGAGTCATCAAGGATTAACTCTCAATCCATGTCTAATTACTGCTTAACCAACGACGAGTCAAGATCCCTTGCAGACTATTATCAGTCGAAGTCATGCCGATTTTCCGTCAGGCACTTTGACTCGATCTTGACCCTCGACGCTGGCCTTGCCGGTAATTTACACCGAGTGGGCATTAAGACTTCATGATCCGCCAGACCTTAGGTTCGTTTTCCTTTTCGATCGGTGGGACCCGCTTGCCCTATGGAGCCCTTGTTCGGGGTTACAAGTTGAGGGTCCGCAGGCGTAGTGATGGGCCCCACTGATCCAGGACTTAGAGTAGTTAAAAAAAAAAAGAAGAGCAATCATTTCTAACCGCTTAGGTTTTAATAAAACACGTTTTAAGTAAACGGGAACAAATAACCGATGTTGCATGAGCCCTGAGCCCAAACACCTACCCTTTTTCTTCCACCCCCAAAGTTTGAACCTCCCTTGTATCTTCCTCCCGCAGCACCTCGCAAGGCTTGGGTACGGACACCGGGTCACCGTCTGGCTAGTTGGGAAGAATCAAGCGCATCGTCAGCTTCACCGATTTTCAGAATGTCCGCATCAGCTGGTAACAAGGGGGACAACACCACTCCGCCTCCCGGGACACCTCAGACAGAATAGCAATGGAATCAGTTGGCCCAACAAATGAGACTGCGACAGGAAGCACAGATGAACAGCCTTCTGGAGGCCATTAGGAGCCACGGTTTGGCTGCCAGTCTTAATCCCAACGGTACTTTCACCGTGGAAGAAGAGGAGGAACCTAATCCCACTCTCGGTCGCCCTTACTACTCCAGGATGCCACCGCCAGTCTCCTATGGAACCTCTACCGGAACCCATGCTTCTCGATCTATGGGTCAGCCAGTTCCTCAACCAGAGACTACTGGGCCCATCCAGTCTGGTGGGACAAGCCAATTCGCAGTTCCTCAGTGGGGATAAAATCAGTACGGAATGTATTCCCACGGTTTGGGGTACCTCGGAATGCCACAACATGTTGGGATCCCACCTCAGTTTGGAACCGATCAGCCCGGACCTTCACAACAACAGTTCAGAGTACCGCAACAACAATCTGGAATGCCACCACTGCAGTTTGGTCTAGGACAACAGTCAGGTGCCCCTCCTTAAAATGGTGATGGTCCAGCTGCCCCTAACACCTCGCCAGCTTCCACAAACCCATTTCTCACCCAAGGTCCAATGGGCCAGCAGGCCCCTATTCCAGTCTCATTAGAATCACCGGGACCGCAGTATCCTCCCGGCTATACACCATCACCGCAGCCAGGCATGCAGTTCAACAACCAAGGACCATAACCCGCATTTAAGCCTACTTATTAGTCTCACCCCAGGAACCCGAGCTACCCGGCCACGTCAGGGCTGCCACCACCCTCTTTGCCAATTGGAAGTAAACAGCAAGCCGCTGGGTTCTATCTCTTTGCCCAGGCTCCTGCTTATACTCCCCAGGGTAATTTGGACCAAGGACAAGTTTTCACCTATGTCCCCGGACCGGCCATCCTTTCCACCACTGTACCGCCAATGGTAACTCCTCTCTCCAGCTCAGTCACTGGTTAGAATGCTACGGCTCCACCACAGGACCCTCATCTGGCTTGGTTCATGGAACAACACAAGGAAATGAAAGCACAAATTGCCGAGCTGACGGGAAAGAAGGCTGCTCTCCGGCCCACAAATCCTGATTCTATTGTGCCTTTGCCCCACAAGTTCGTGATGCCTAGTTCGGAACTGTTTGATGGAACTGTCTGCCCAAAAACCCATCTGGACACCTATACCCTAGCTATGAAAGCCAAAGGATGCACGAACCAGCAGCTGGCCGATTACTTCAGCCTCTCTTTGAAACTGGGGGCTCTGAAATGGTTCTTCCGACTGAAACCCGAGTCCAGGGCCACTTGGGAACAGATCACCAACGCCTTTACTGAAAAGTACAAGGCTAACCTGGAATGGGAGACGAATCGGGTAGACTTGCAAACAACTGTGCAACGCCCTAATGAGAATATTGGTGACTTTTACAAACGTTGGAACCTTAAGCCGAGTGAAATGGCCATTCCTCCTTCTGATGAAGAGCAGTTGGACATCTTTCAGTCATGTTTGAAGCCTCACCTAAGAGCGTCCCTCAGCAATTTCCACTATCCAGATTTGTGTGCCATGTTCAGCTCTGGGGCTAAGTTTGAAAAGGCCTACAATCAGCAACATGAAACTGCCCTTACTTACCGGTACCGAGCTCCTATCGCCAATCCTGTTCCTCCCCAGCCCAAGGGCAAAGAAGCTGTCAACTTTGCCGGACAGAATTGCAACAATGCCACTCCTTTCGTGCCTAGGAAAGTCGAGATGCCCAAGCCTCAGAATATAAAGTTCAGCAACTTTGGAATGCCCCTGAGCGAAGTCTTCAGAGGACTAGTCAAGGAGGGTTTGATTCGGCCTTTAGACAATTACCAGCCCAGAGATCCTAGCATCCCTTTGGACACCACCAAACATTGTGCTTTTCATCAGTACCACGGGCACCTTACGGACGATTGTATAGTGCTGAGGAAGGCTATACGAGGGCTAATTGAAAAGGGAAAGCTAGAAGTACCCGAGGGACCTAACACAGTCAACAATCCATTCCCTAGGAATAACAACAGGGTAAACATGATTGAGATCGGAGAGCCCTCTCACGCCAAGGAAGGTTTGGATAATGAGCCAGACGAAGACTCCCAAATACCCGTGATCAACTTGGTCGAGGATCCCGAATTCAGATTCCCACTCAGCCTTGAGAACGAGGGACAGGTTGATTCCCCCTGGTCCCATGTTAACATCTCCTTGCACGACTATGAGGCTCGCTACTTCTCAGAAGAAGGGATAACTGACACTGGAAAACTGGGGCCATTCAGATCAAACTATGAGAAGACCATTTACATGAGATGGCTAAAGCACTCAAGAAGAATTGAACAAGAGAGCTTTAGACGGGCACCCGTATTAGGGCTTATTAGTAAAGAGACGGAAGCACACCTCGAGCTAGTACACTTCTGCAAAATGGTTCTGGGAGAAGCCGAGTACAGTCCTGACAACAGTGAAGGTGAAGGATCAGATCAGGGGGATTGCTTCCATATACTCCCTGGGCTTCCATATACTCCCTGGGGTCAAATATGTACCGCCACCTCTCGCTCTTCCCCCACAGTTCCTGGGAGGAAAAGCTGAGTCGCAATTGCCACTTCCAGCATTAGGGGCCTATGACAACTTCTGTGGTTGCACACACCCGTCCTCCCCTAATAGATATGATCGACGTTCTCTCTTAGCCGAAGTTCGGATAGTATGGGATGATGACGATTCTGATGACAGTGATGATGACTCTGATGACACTGATGATGACGAGAGTGAAGAATCAACTGAAGCCCAAGACCGAGAATAATTTTGGAACAATCACGATGGAAATGACCGCATGGGTGCCAGGCACAATGGGTGGTTGTCTGCTTAGTGACGATGAAGAGCCGCTAGAAAATGTGAATCAGGAACCAATGGAAACTGACCCCTCTGAGGAGTTCTTCTCAAGATGCAACTTTGGTTAATGCCCAAACACATCAAAGGATGAGGAGCAACAGACCCCATCTGAAGAGGAATATGGATCTGAAATCCTGGAGCACAACGTCCCTTATGAAAAGGTAGTAGGCAAATGGAGAAGTTTCATTGAAGCACTAATCGAAAAGGCAGGCTTTCAACCTCCAGCGGACAATGAGTTTGTGAACGTCATTGGATCCCTTTCTTCCTCCCCTAGGATGGACGGCATCACTACTATAAGAGTCAATGCTGAATCCCTCGAGCACACTGAGTGACTGGAATCGCTAAAAAGGGTTATGGATCTGGAAGCCACTCCAGTTGCCTTCATACCCATGGATCCCCATGACGCCTTTCTAGTAGCCCCGATACCCAGGAACGGACCCCGAGAACTCCTCATTAGGACTCAGGTGTTACGAACTGCCGCTTTGGGCCAAGAAAATGGGCACTATCAATCCTTCACTTTTGGTTGCTTAGTCTGCAAAAATGAAAGGAAAATGGTATATGATGAGATGGAAGCTGACATTCAGAAAATTGAAGAAACTTCAGGGAACGACCACGTAACCGAAGACATGAAGGCCATGGATTTTCCTGGGGCTGAATATGTAGATGTCGTGGAATTCAACACCACTTACCATACTTTGGGGAAAGGATTCTCGAGCATCCGATCTAAGCAGATAGTTGAAAGTCTGCAAGAAAAGGGACGATTGACCCCTATCCTCCCCAGTGAGAAAGTAACCATTGTCAGATCAAGCCCGTCCGAAGGCAAAGTAACAATCCTCGTCAGGATTACCAAGGAAGAAGTCACTTTTCCCGAGTGTATCTCAGCCTTGAGAGAAGTTATGGACACTAGCATGATACCTGATGCACCTCCTGTGCAGAATGCCATAATTATTTCTAGCGCTGAGTATTATAAAAGGGAGCCGGGACTGTTACATAAAGCCGAAAATGAAAGAGGAAAGCCACCAAGCCCGGGAGGCAATAGTTCCTGCTGCATGCTAACCATGGGCAAGCTCAAGCAGGCATGGGATAACGCAGACCCTCATCAAGATGAATTGGAAGACGCCCTAGCTCTGTGGGCCATCCAAGAAACAACAGCGCAATCCCAGGCTCAGAAACCCGTAACCTGGGAAGAAATCCGTAAGGCTGCCCAGTCAGAAGCCAGTAATACCCAATATCCCCAAGCTCAGCCCCTCACCAATGCTAAGCTCCGAGAGACTTGTAACAAAATTAGTCAGAATCGATGGCCAATTGCTAAGCAAGCTCCTCCGTTAACCCTAGCAGCATTAAAAGAGTCCTGTAAAGAGGCGACAGATAAGCCAGAGGGAGAAGTGAACCTGTTGACCAGATCCGGCAGATCCATCAGAGTAATTCCAAGGCAGATAAGAAGTCAGCGGATCCAGTACCGAGGGAGAACTGTAACCCCTATGCCAAGACAGCTGAAACTCCTGACCCCGAGAAAGAGGATCCTGTGCTCACTCAGTTGAAACAAACTCAAGCCAACATCTCTCTATGGTCTTTACTCACCCCATCTTATCCTCACAAGCTGAAATTGGAGGAAAGTCAGGCCCGCACACTGGTCCCATTTGATGCTACCCCTGACGAGGTGGTGCAATTAATTGGGAACATCCACTGCGAAAACATAGTCACCTTTACTAACCTAGACCTCCCCCAGTTCGGAGCCGATCATAATGAGCTTCTTTTCATCACGGTCCAGCTAGATGAACGACGTCTCCCTCGGGTCTTAATTGACAACGGGTCCGGAATGAACATCCTCCCAGCAAAGATCATGAGCCAGCTCGGCATCAAGCCCACAGATCTGAAGCCTTCCTCCCTCAGAGTCAAGGCCTATGACTCAACATCTCGTACTGTACTTGGGGATGCTACTTTAAATTTGTGGTTCGGCAAGAAAATGATACCCGTAGAATTCCAAGTCATTGATATCCCAATCACCTTTAATGCTTTATTGGGAAGACCTTGGCTGCACCAAGTTAATGGGGTCGCTTCGAGCCTTCATCAGTGTGTAAAGTTCGTTTCAGATGGGGATCTAACAACCATTTATGGAGACCTAGTCACTTTAGAAGGCACCAACACATGTGGAATACCCATCCTGGAGATCAAACATGATGAGGACGGTTTCATGCCGACAGGCTTCACAGTGAAGTCTCCTAAAGTCCAAGTTTGCAACGTGGATTTGACTGTCACCCGGGACAAGATCCCTCCTGTTATGAGGATGGTGATAAAGATGAATTACCTGCCTGGTCTGGGTCTCGGGAAACGCCTGCAAGGGACTCACAATGTCATTGAGGTGAAGGAACAGAAAACTCGCCATGGCCTGCATGGCCTAGGATATGAGCCAACTTCAGAGGGGATTGCAAAAGAAAAAGAAATTGCTCGAAAAAGAAAGGAAGCTGCTACAAGAAAGGTCCCTTTCAACGGCCCTAAATATCCCCCTTTCAGTCTTGACATGACTGACTACTTCATAAATGGCACCCCACAGCTGGACAATGCAACAGTCAAAGAGCCCACTCCTACAGAAGACTGGCTGAAGCTACAAGAGAACCTCAGTAAGTTCAGGGGAACCAGAGCCAACCCCGTCCGAAGAATGTTCCTCGATCTACCCAAGATACCTGGGGCTACTACCACCATGAAGAGCAAGTACACTTCCAAAGGGGTACCAGAGCTGGTAAAGTAGTTTGAGAAGCTCAACGAAGTCATTCCGACTGTCGAGAAGGCCATAACAGCTGAGTTTGAACTGGTCATGCCAAAGGCCAAGACTCCGGAATTCTCCCTAGATGAATGGGATGGTCCCGTCATGCAGCAGATGTTTGGGGAAGAAGTGCACATTCCAAACCTGATCGACTGGGGCTCAGTGAAAGAAATAATCGCAGTAATTGAAGCAGGAAGATAGAAGCCATTAGATCCCCGAGCCATGGTCATGTAGTCTACCATGCAGCTAAAGAATTGGGAAACTCTCTCCAGTCCGTCTGCAAGCAAAGAGGAAATGGTCACGAAGCTTGGATGGGTCCCCCATCCCCTTGTGTCCACCTATTTCAATTCCTCTGAGTCTCTTGTCGTCGAATTCGAGTCCCTAGAGTCGTCTGATGGCCTTACGGCAGATGACTATGAAATTGTAGCCAATGTTGTACTTCCTTTTACTCTGAATGAAATGATCGACCTTTCCGAGTATCCCCTGATTGCCACTTTAACTAATGATAAATTTACTAACAACTTAAAAACGGTTAATAATGATTCACTAGATAAAGATACAGACACACTAAATGAACAATACAATAAAAAATCTTTAAGCAGGCTGTTGAGAAAGAGAAAAACCGAGCCTAAGCTGCCGAGGAGGTTTTGACTCGTGTGAATTTGGGAACTGCAGAAGACGGAACTACTAAGAGAGTTTGTGGACGTGTTTGCATGGTCTTACAAGGATATGCCCGGCCTCGATCCCTCCATAGTGGAGCACCGGATACCGTTAGATCCAGAAGTCAAGCCAGTCAAACAAAAGCTGAGAAAGATCAAACCTGAGTGGTCATTACAAGTAAAGGGAGAAATTGAGAAGATGCTCAAAGTGGGAATCATCCGGGTCATTGAATACCCCACATGGATCTCCAACATCGTAACAGTCACCAAGGCTAACGTAAAAGTCCGATGCTGCGTGGATTTCAGAGATCTCAATAAACCCAGCCCAAAGGATGACTTTTCCCTACCCAACATTGACATGCTGGTAGATACCACAGCCAATTACAAGATCAAGTCTTTTGTTGACGGTTTCGCCGGCTACAACCAGATCAAAATGGCCGAAGAGGACCAGGCTAAGACAGCTTTCACTACCCCTTGGGGAACATATTGCTATACAGTCATGCCGTTCGGTCTAAAGAACGTTGGGGCTACATATTAGAGGGCTGCCACCGCTCTGTTCCACGACATGATTCATAAAGAAATAGAGGTCTACGTGGATTACATGATAGTCCACTCCAAAGGATCCAATGCCAGCACTTCATCGATTTGAGAAAATTCTTCGACCGTCTCAGAGAACATTCCATGAGGCTAAACCCAGCTAAATGCTCCTTTGGCGTCAAATGAGGTAATGTGTTAGGATTCATGGTAACTGAACGGGGAAACGAAGTGGACCCGCAGAAGATCAAAGCCATATTTGAAATGAAGCCACATCGAACACTGACAGAAGTTAAATCTTTCATGGGAAGGCTACAGTACATAAGCCATTTCGTGAATCAACTGACCTCCATCTGCGAGCCTATCTTTAAGCTGATGAAGAAGAGCACATCCACTGAATGGAACCCAGAATGCCAATTTGCTTTTGAAAATATCAAGGCACACCTTGTGAACCCTCCAATCCTTTGTCCCCCACATCGGCAAAATACACTACTGCTATACCTGACTGTCACAGACACCGCAATTGGGGCTATGCTGGCACAGGAGAAGAAAGACTCCAAAGTTGAAAGTGCCATCTATTTTGTGAGCAGAAAGCTAAAAGGCAGTGAACTCAATTACCCAGTTTGCGAGAAGACCTGCACAGGTCTGGTACGGGTAGTGGGAAAGATGAAGCACTAAATGCAGTCTCACTCAGTGCATTTGGTCTCGAAATTAGATCCCATCAAATACCTGTTCGACAAGCCCTCCCTCTCTATGAGATTGGCAAAGTGGTCATTCTTTCTGGTCGAGTACGATATCACTTATGTGACAAGAAAGTCCATAAAAGGGCGGGTGATGGCAGACCAACTGGCTGACTTTTCCAAGTGATGAATGCCAAGGACCTGAACCTCAATTCCCTGATGAAGGAATTTTCGCTCTAGAAGGAGAAAATTGCTGACAACTCTTCTTTGACGGGGCAGCTAACAAATGGGGGAATGGGATAGGAATGCTTCTGGTCGACCCCACTCATGAACATACTCCCATATCCATAAAGCTCAACTTCGAGGTCACTAACAATGCCGCCGAGTAGGAAGCCTGCATAGCTGGATTGGAGGCAGCCCTGGAAAGGAACATCAAGGAGTAGGAAGTATATGGTGACTCCGCTCTCATCATCAACCAAGTGTCCAACAAATGGAAAACAATTGATCCGGGTCTGCAAAAGTATCACGCCTATATGGAAGACCTCGCAGCCCAGTTCAAGAAAGTCAGCTTCCACTACCTGCCCAGAGACCGCAACAGTTCGCAGATGCCCTGGCAACACTATCCTCCCTTGTCGAAATACCCAAAGAAAATTTAGTCAAACCCTTCAGGGTTGGGAGAAGAGAAAACCCAGCCTACTGCTTTGAGATTGAAGCAGAGAGGGAACCACTAGACGACCAGTGGTATGCTCAAATCTACCACTACTTAAAAAGCGGTGAAGCCTCCTTCAAAAATGAAGATGGGGAATAAAAAGAAGGGATCAAGGCAAAAGGTATGATGGCTCTGAAGCGCCTGGCTTCCCACTACATCCTTCTGGGAGATACGCTGTACAAAAAGTGCTTGTATCAGCAAACAAAGGGCTATCGAGCTAATAAACGAAGTACATGGCGGTACCTGTGGCCCCCACATGAATGCTCGAGCCTTATTGCAGGTCATCCTGAGAATGGGCTATTTTTGGATATCTATGGAGACGAATTGCATCCAGTTCGTGAGAAGCTGCGACAAATGTCAACGCTATTCAAATCTCAACCATTTGCCTCCGCACGGCCTCTATTGCATGACAACCCCTTGACCTTTTGTTACCTGAGGAATCGACATCATCGACAAAGTTACACCACCAGGAAGCAACGTTCACGAGTTCATCTTGGTAGCCATAGACTATTTCACCAAATGGGTCGAGGCCAAGTCTTACAAAGTCCTCAATTCCAAGAAGGTAGCCCTCTTTATCAAAGAAAACATCATGTGCAGATACGGATTGCCAGCTGAGGTGATTTCGGATAATGGTTCTCATTTCGAGGGAGAATGCGACAGATTGTTGGCAGAATTCAAAATAACTCGTCACAAGTTATCCCCTTATCGGCCCTAAACCAACGGAGCTGTTGAAGCGGAAAACAAAACACTAGAAAACATCATCAGAAAGATGGCCGTCTGAGGCAGAGATTGGCCAGACAAGCTCCACCTTGCCCTCTGGGGATACAGGACATCTGTCAAAACTGCCACAGGGGAAATGCCATTTGCCCTCACTTACGGAATGGAGGCTGTACTTCCTATCGAATTGGAAATTCCCTCGCTCCGCGTGTTGTTGGAAAATCAGATCAACGAAGTCGAATGGCTCCAGAGTCGCCACGATGAATTGGCCCTGCTAGATGAACGTCGTTTGAAAGCCATGGAACACACCCGGGCTTACCAAGCAAGAATGGCCGGGGCCTTTGACAAGAAAGCGAAACATAGGGACATCCAAGAAGGCAACCTCGTGTTAAAAGAGAAGTGTCCGACCCACACCAATCCACTCGGCAAATGGGAGCCCGTTTGGATTGGACCCTACGTAGTTCAGAAAATCTTCTCTGGGGGAGCCAGACTTAGATGGAAACCCCTTCGTGCATCCAGTGAATGGAGACAAGCTCCGCAGATACTATGCCTAAAGATCGAGTCATTTCCCTTCAAAGGTTCTAAAAGAGTAATACCCAACTAGGCTTAAAAACCCGAAAGGGAGGCCTAGGTAAAAAACAGGGTTGTACTTCTTTCGTCCCTCTCTCAACCTACCCCTTCTAAAAAAAATTCAACAAACTCATAGTGTCGAACTATGGAGACCTGAGCCCCTTAGTCCACTTGTAAGAGGGGAACGTAGGCAGCCGGTAATGGTTCGGTCTAAAACATAAAAATAAACATCAAATTTTGTCATCAACACAATGATCACATCGCATCTACATCTCGAAAAACTCTAATGTAATTCACCTACTCATTACAGTTAAAAACTTCTTGATGAGTTCAAGCCCGGTCTACTCTTAAACTCACAACTGAGCTAAAAGAAAAGACACAAAAATACATAACTAAAAGCATGTGCCTGCAAGGACGATCAGTGGATACTCAAGATATATCTGTCATTGCACTGCATACCCTCTATAAACCCGGGACCCACACTAAGGACGGATGACGGTAACCACCTAGTCGCCGGTCTCTCCGAAGTTGGATCATCCCACTCCGCGTATTCAATCCACCTAGATTGTCATATCGCGGGGAGCCTAGCCTTCCAGCCCTGCATCGCCACATTTTCATGTAGATTGTCTTTTTAGGATCACTCTGTGACCGATCGGTTTGACTTGGTGATCTTTTCTTGTTTTTGACCAAAATAAAGCCATGCAAAATTGACAATAAAGAAGGACTCAGAAAAGTCCCTTCGGAAAAGTCCCTTCGGAATGACCCTTTCGGATTTCCCTTTAAAAGAAAAAAAAATAATATATATCCTTAAAAAAAAACAATTTTACATGGCTTTGTTTTACAAAAATCGGACTGATTGCTTAGTCGTTAGGTTCTGATAAAGGCCTTAGAAACCCCTCAAAACAGATTCTCCGTTCCGACCAAGAATTAGGTCTAATAAAAATCGACTTTCCGTGTGATTGTCTCGTGCGGGACTACATGTCTCGCGCGACATAAAGCCTCTGTTTGCTGTGTTTGAGCCTAAACTGTTTAAGCCTGCTTCCGACTCGTTGGGGCTAGATATGATCCTGACATCATCTCTGCATCTCTTCTGTCAGTTTTCCGAAGCTACTCAACCTCAAGACTCCCAACACATTGTCCATAGAAGAGTTCGGCTCCTACGTCGTCATGAAAAAGGGTATGGGACAGCCAAATATGAAAGACGTGACCAAGTCTCGCATCACCAAGCATGTGGAAGATTGGAAGGAAACCTCCGGCATGCCTACCACCCGGATTGCTAGGGATTTTCGAAAAGCAGAAAGTGACTCCGACAGTGGTCAGTCATTCGCCCAAAAAGAGCTAAGTAGCATCAAGACTCGGCTCGCCTATACCCTACAACTAATAGAAATCAATGATGCATGGTATGGCAAAGCCAATATGCTTGTCGAAGAACTCAAAAGGGTCACTGATGAACTCAAGGATATGACTCAGAAGTGCAATGACTTAGAAGCTCACATAGAAGAAGATATCGATGAAAGTGTCAAGTACTGCCTCAGTACTCTCTACTATGATCTCAAGGAGCAGATGGAGGATGATTACCGCTCTCAACACAACACAACTGTGCAATACTATGAGAACCGCATCCGAGACCTCTCCGCTCAAGTGACTAAACCAAGAAGGGGCGGCATAGTTTAGAAGAGATAGAGAGCTTCTTCTGTTCTTAGTCATTTACTTTTGCTTGCCAGAAAAACAGATGATAGTCTAGTTTGGATACTACTTGACTAAAATCCTCATTTGTGGGCAAGAGTATCAAGTTTGCTTTTCAATAATAGTTAGTCAGTATTTTCCTTTTCAATTCTAATTACTTATTTGATATCGAGAAAGAAAGCACCGGGAATGTCATAGAAACTTGCAACGAAAACGATTACTCCAAAGCACTTCAGTTTTCTGGAAACCTTCCTGTTTGGAAAATGATGCAAGCAAAAGGATACTTCCCTGGCTTGGGACTTGGAAAACACTTGCAAGGAATAACGGAACCACCACCGGTTCCCCCACCACACACAAAGCATGGCCTAGGATACATCATTTTCATCCACGATGGAGATGACGAAGAAGAGTGGGACTTCACTCAAATCAAGTGGGAAGGAACCGCATACAAAGGCCACAATGACCCAAAGGTCAAAGATTGCAACCTCGATCCATATCGAAAGACACTCAATGGCTACTTCGTCCGGGAAGGGGAAAGCATTCCCTACTTTATCTTTTCAGAACCATGGACTGACGATAAAGGAAAGCCCCAACGGGGCTTTGAAATCTTCAGCGACTGCGATGCTTCACCAGATGAAACAGAACCTGTCCCGCTAATCCCTAAAGATTTGTGGGGCACTAAGCCAGAAATGACAAGCAAATGGGACTTTGTGTTGGGAGAAGACATGCTGCGACAGTTTGAAGACCTGTGCCGGTTAGAAGACAGCCAGATCCATACAATCTCCAAGGGGGATGCTCCAACTATTGATTATACAAGGCTAATACAGAAATGTGATGAGCCAATTCTAAACTGGCACATCACCCGAGGACCAATTGTTGATGAAGACTTCATGATCAAAGAGCTTGGTTGCACTCCCCATCCCCGCAGGAAGATAGGCCCTGTAACTTTCACATTAGAATCAGACTCCACCTCTGATGAACTCACTCAAGAGGAAATCGAGGCAGTGGCCGAGCATGTATTCCCTTACTTCCTAAATGAAAACTTTGATCTTTCCGAGTACCCTGAGATTGCTAACATCGTGAATGATGAATTAACTAATAACAATCAATATAACGAACACGTTAATAATGAATCATACGATGAGATAGATCAAGAAAATGAACAAATTTTAAAAGAATTAGCAAAGCAAGTAGGTCGTTGTGGAAAGAATGGCCCTGTTGACGACGAGGAAATGCAAACGGTTAATCTCGAGACAACAGAAGACCCCAGAGAAACAAAGATCGGTACCTTCTTCAAGGGGGAAGACAGAGAGACCTTGACTCAGCTCCTCAGATAATATGTCAATGTCTTCACTTGTTCCTACAAAGATATACCTGGGTTAAATCAGTCGATTGTAGAACACAAGATACCACTGCTACCCAACGCCAAGCCAGTCAAACAGAAACTACGTAGAATCAAGCCGGAATGGTCAATGCAAGTAGAAGAGGAAATCATGAAACTCTTGAATGTGGGGTTTATCAAAGTGATCGAGTATCCGGAATAGCTAGCAAACACGGTGCAAGTGGCCAAGTCGAACAGGAAAATACGAGTCTGTGTCGATTTCAGAGACTTGAACAAGGCATGCCCTAAAGATGACTTCCCACTACCAAACATAGATATGTTGGTCAACGCCACAGCCGCATACGAAGTTCGCTCATTCGTCGACGGCTTCGCAGGGTATAACCAAATCCTCATGGCAGAGGAGGATCAGCACAAAATGGCATTCACCACACCTTGGGGGATGTTCTGTTACACAGTCATGCCGTTTGGTCTCAAGAACGCTGGGGCTACTTACCAAAGGGCAGTCACGACACTATTCCATGACATGATCCACAAAGAAATAGAGGTATACGTGGACGACATGATTGTCCACTCAAAAGGGACAGATGGTCAGCACTTCATAAATCTCAGAAAATTCTTCAATCAACTGAGACAACACAAGATGAGGCTCAACCCCGCCAAATGCTCATTCGGAGTGGTCAAAGGGAAAGTCTTAGGGTACATGGTCACCGAGCGTAGCATAGAAGTAGACCCCGCCAAGATAAAGGCCATCATAGACATGCCTCCACCCAGAAGGCAGAAAGAAGTAAAGGGATTCATGGGCAGACTCCAATATATCAGTCGATTCATCAATCAACTGACCACCATATGCGATCCTATCATCAAGCTACTCAAGAAAAATGCACCTCAAGAGTGGACCGAGGAATGTCAAGAAGCATTCGAGGAGGTTAAGCATTACTTAACTTCCCCACCCATCCTGGTTCCACCACACAAAGAAAAGCCCTTAAAGCTATACCTCACGGTTACTAACAATGCGCTAGGGGCTATGCTCGCTCAAGAACAGCCTGCCTCACACACAGAGAACGACATCTACTTTGTCAGTCACACATTCCAAGGCAACGAAAACAACTACTCTCCACTCGATAAATCTTGCGCGGCTCTTGTTTGGGTATCATAAAGGCTAAAGCACTATATGGAAGCCTTCCCGGTTCGTCTCATTGCAAGAATGGATCCTTTGAAGTATATCCTAGACAAATCAAATTTGTCTTCGAGACTGGCCAAATGGTACTTCATGCTCGCGAGATATGATATCACTTACGTCACTCAGAAATCCGTCAGGGGGAGTGTATTCGCAGATCAGTTGGCCGAATTTCCTTGTGACAAAGCGAAGGGGGAAGACCCGCGATTCTCTGATGAAGACATCATGAGTATAGAAGACGAAAATAAGTGGCAATTATTTTTCGATGGCGCAGCCAACAAGAGTTTCGGCATTGGAATGTTTTTGGTTGACCCTGACGACATCTATACTCCACTAGCAATACGTCTTGACTTTGACGCCACCAACAACACCGCGGATTATGAGGCTTATATAGCGGGGCTTGAGGCAGCCCTAAAATGAAATTGTCTGTGGCTTGGAACTTGTGAGGCGAAACTCACAAGGTGAGATGAAACTCACGAGTGTTGTCCTTAGTGTTGATGACACTAACAACAACACATTCACCAATTCTAGAAAAAGCACAAATCAATAGAAATAAATATAATTTGCAGCGAAAGAATTAAAGCAATACACAAGAATATAATTTTTATCAAGTTATATAAATATATAACTTGATGGGTGCCAATAAGGCAAGACCTTTCTATTAATAATATGAATTCAATACAAGGTCGAAGAAGTTCCTTAATGATAAACGAACCCTGATATAAGGAACAACATACACAAATTCTCTCTGAAAATAAACACTCAAAAACCTCACAAAAATATAAAAATTTATATGAAATATTCGAGTGTTGGACAAAGTGTTGCCGACACAGAATGGCAACACTTGAGAGCAGAATTCTACTTTCTTGTGCAGATTTGCGTTTTCTGAATTGGATGATCTTCAATGAAGATCCACTGCACTATTTATAGGCCACAAAGTCTTGGAGCCTACTCAAATGATCAGCTAACAGTCTTGAGTTTGTTTCCTCCTTTTTAGCCTTCTCGCCTTCATTGTAGGAGACTTAGTCTTCTCTTGCTTCTCATGCTTGTACCTCTTAGCTTTGATTGCCTTGTACTCTGACTTGTTCTCCCCCAGAATAGCTGAATAAAATATCTCTTTGCTTGGTCATAAATTAAACAAATAAACACATGTTTATTTGTTAATTCCTCCTCTTCGTAATTCTCGTCTGGGCATATTCTGTTGCTGATTTCAAGCTCATTTTAAGGTCACTAACTACTGTTATATAAACATTAATTTACCCATTAATATTTATGAAAAATACAGTAACTAACTCAGTGTCGCCAATTCCAAATGGCAACACTTTTGGCAACACCAGTGGCAACACTGGTTTGCAACACTTGGGATGACATTCATGGCATCACATGATCTTAACATTAACAATCTCCCCCATAGTTACTGATTTCTTCACAAAAATACCAATGTGATGATCTTTTCAAAAAACAGTTAGTCAAACTTAACTACAACCACAAAATCCCACGAGATTTTGATAGAGGCAACATAAACCTTCAGGCAATGTTTTGAAATATTTTTCAATCCAAAACATCAACCATTAAGCAAATGAAGTATCAAAATTTTACAAAAATCTCCCCCTTAATACGAAATTTAATAACTAAATAAACTAATTTATTAAATTCTAAACAACCAACCAACCATTAAACAAAAACCATCCATCATGTTTTGAAGAAAATTCCAGCTGAAACAAAGAAAAACAAAAAACAGAAATAAAATTTGTTTAAGCATTACAAACCAAAATAAAACAAATAAAATTGTTTTTGTTCCAAACCACCAAAATCACAAACCATTCGAACCAACCACCTTTAACCTGCATTTTCAGCTCCTTCACCTCCCTCTGCTGTCCTTCTTGGCCCAGCACCATTTCCATCTCCATCATCACGCCTTGGTGGCTTATCTCCCCCTATTTTGGAAGAAATTAAATCCACCATTTTCATCATGTCAGTGTGCATATCCAACCATCCCTGAATTACTGAGTCAATGTGCTTCACTTGACCATTGAAAAAATTTAGAATCATAGCAGCATCAACCATAACAGGAGCAGTGTTGCCAGTTTCAGGGGCGACACTTGGGGCGACACTGGAAGCAGGGGCAGCAATTGGAGGAGCATTTGTAACCAAAACCCAAGGTAAATCCCTGTGCCTATCACCTTCAGTAAAATGCTTGGTAATTCTGTAGTAAACAGGCCTCTCAGAGATAGTATCAGCATTCCAAGGTTTAAGGTTTTGGTACATTAGGACTTGGAAAATAAGGGAAGGAAAAATGAAGGAGGAGGTCTTTTTCTTCTTAGCCCATGCAGCAAGGTGATTGAATACAAGTCTCCCAAAATTCACTCTTTGTTTCTTTCCTAGTTTATACAACAAATTGGCTTGCTCAAAAGTTACGGTATTCTCATTTGCCGTGGGAAGCCAATTCGTTATACGTATCTTGTGTAGCACGCTAAACAAAGAAGTGAGATAGGTAGACTTAAAATGATCAGACCAAATGGTCATTCTCCCTCCAGTTAAAAAGGTGGCTAAGGCATTAGGATCATATTCCAAGCTCTCATCTTCGACATTAGGGAGGCCGAAGGCTCTATTGATGATTAAAGGATTAAAATCATAGATAATGCCCCTAACAAAGATCTTTCCATAATGAGGGGTATTCCTATCATCAATATTATCCCTAAGATGAGCATAGAAATTCCTAACCACACTTTCAATGTACGATGACACTTTAGTCACCGTAGGCAAAAACATCCTATCCTCCAAAAATTGATACACACCTAACTCCTTGAATTGAGTCACATAAATATTCTTTTCATTCAGAATTTTCTTTTCAGAATCTTCAACAAAATTATGAAGACTTGCATCACTATAAAATTCCTCAGAAAGAAATGGACGTTCATAAAATCCAAAAGACTCATAATCTGATTTTTCATCTTGAGAGGGATTAGGAGAGTGTACCTCAGGCCATGAAATAGGAGAATACGAAGGAGAACTTGATTGTGCTTTGGTCTTGGCAGCAGGTGTTGCTTCAGGTGTTGCCATTGCATCGGCAACACTTGGGGCGACACCATCAGAAATTTTCTGTTTCTTCTTGATCTTGGACTGAGCTTCAGCAAGGGTTTCCTCCTCTTCCAACCAAGCATCTTCATCCTCATCAGAAGATGATGAGGGCTCCTTAGTCTCTTTAAAAGCAGGGTCCGAACCTTCCTCGGACGAAATGTTGAGCGAAGAGCTTGAAGAATCATCCACATTTACCGGATCATCAGCTGTATTAGATGGTATCTTCGACCTGAACAGAGTTTTGATCCTCTCCGATTGTCTACGCACTCCACCCCTAAAAGAGCTAGAGGCATCAACCGCCTTTCGCTTCTTGGTCTTCTTCTGAGGGGCGAAGGTGAGTTCTGTGGATGGGGTAGATTCAGGAAGATTGATGGGAATGGGAATTTGAGAAGGATCATAGACAACAATGTCTAAGGATGGTGAGGTTGAGGGTGTGACCGAAAGTGTCGCTGGTGAGATTTCCATGGGAACTGCGACATTTGAGGCAACACTAGAGGGAGCTAGAGGCGAAATTTCCATGGGAGATGAAATTTGGGGTGAATTTTTGGTGCTTGCCATGGAGAATCGAAGAAGAACGAGGAAGACGAAGAACTGGGGCAAGGGTTTGGGATTCCGCCTAGAGAGAGAGAGAATACGGTGAGAGAGAGAGGGTTTAGGAGGGGGTTTTAAGAGTGAATAGTGGAGGGTTTTAATTGATTTGACAAGGTTAAATTAATTAAACCTCCACTTATCTCTAAAAATCCCAACAATACTCAAGTGTTATCCGCCATTTTAAAAAAAAAAATCTTTTTTTTTTTTAATTAATTTTTTTTAATTTTTAATTTTTTAATAATAACTAAACATAATTTTAGTAATATCCATAAAATTGAGTTTTTCAAAATTCAAAGAGATGAATTTTAAAAAATAGATATTACAAAATTACACTTAGTTTGACAAAAAAAAAAAAAAAAATTTGCTAAAAACCTTTTAAATTTCACAAACTCTAAATATAAGAAAATAGACTTTTGGAAATTTAAAATTTAATTAACAAAAACAAAAACAAGAAAATAAAAAATTAATGTAGCATCTACTAATGTGTTACTAGCAATGTTGCGTGACACCCAAGGCAACATTTTAAAACAAAATCCCCTTGATATTTTTTCAACATATACCTTATCATTCCTTAGGCAATTTTTAAGCAAGCTTTACACATTCTTTATTTACAAGGAAGCATCGTAGTAGCGAGCTCCGTGCCCCGAGTTTTTTATAAATGTATAAAGCTAAATGTAGTATGTTTTATACCTTTCAAGTAGGGTACACTGTAGTAGCGAGCTCCATGTCCCTAATACTTAGTATAAAACACTACATTATATTCCCTTTGGGAATTTTCACAAGCTTTGCCTTTTTCAATATCAACAACAATATGAGTGACTTTGTCACTTTTTAGCACAAAGGGATATTTTATAAAAAAAAATGTTAACCTTAAGAATGTACACATACTAGAACAAAAAGGTCAGTAAATGCCCCCCATTTGGGATTAAACTAACTAATTTTTTTTTTTTATATATAAAATAATATACAACTCATACAAAGTGTTGCTGACAGTGTTGGCAACACTGACCGCGACACTAACAGATTTATAGAAAACATAAACCAAGAGATTTTTTCAAACTTGAAAATCTCTCATGGTCCAAGGCTTTGGTCAAAATATCAGCAAGTTGATGTTTTGTATCAATATGCTCTATTTGGATCAATTCCTTTTCTACTAAATCTCTTAAAAAATGATGGCGAATATCAATGTGCTTAGTGCGTGAGTGTTGTACAGGATTTTTGGAAATATTTATAGCACTCAGATTGTCACAATACATGGTCAAGATATTACTATCAAGACCATAGTCGTCAAGCATGTGTTTCAACCATATTAGTTGTGAACAACAACTCCCTGCTGCGACATATTCGGGTTCGGCGGTCGAGAGAGAAGCACGCTTTGCTTGCGACTGTACCATGACACTAGATTATTACCCAAGAAAAAACAACCCCCACTAGTACTCTTTCTGTCATCTATATCCCCTGCCCAATCAGAGTCACTAAAACCAACTAAGTTGGTATTAGTGTCTTTGGTGAACCAGATTCCCAAATCACTTGTCCCAGACACATACTTGATGATTTTCTTGACATCATTTAGGTGAGAAATTTTAGGAGCAGATTGATATCTAGCACAAACACCTACGCTGAGCATTATATCGGGACGACTGGCAGTAAGATAAAGAAGACTACCTATCATGGATCTATACAGAGTTGGGTCTATATCTTCCCCTGCCTGATCTTTGGTTACCTTAAGAGATGATCCTATAGGTATTTTTGAGCACTTTGCACTCTCCGATCCAAATCTTTTCACCAGACTCTTAGCATACTTGCTCTGTGTGATAAAGATTCCATCATTCGATTGTTTCACCTGCAATCCTAGGAAATAATTAAGTTCTCCTATCATGCTCATCTCAAATGTAGATGTCATAGCTTCCACAAAATTTTGTAAACATGTTTTAGATGTGGAACCATAAACTATGTCATCAACATAGATTTGAGCAATGACAAGCTCTTTATTTTCCCTAAGAATAAATAATGTACTATCGGCTTCTCCTCTAACAAATCCATATTCAAGAAGGAAGCTTGTTAGACGCCCATACCATGCACGAGGAGCTTGTTTCAAGCCATACAAGGCCTTATCAAGTCTGTATACATGGTCTGGGTGGAATGGGTCTTCAAACCCTTTAGGTTGCTCAACATAGATCTCTTTATCTAAGTACCCATTCAAGAAAGCCGCTTTGACATCCATTTGATACAATGTGATTTTGAGATAACAGGCTATAGCAAGAAGAAGTCTTATTGACTCAATTCTAGCCACAGGTGCAAAGGTCTCGTCAAAGTCGATTCCTTCTACTTGTGTATAGCCTTGAGCCACAAGACGAGCTTTATTACGAACAATATTACCCAATTCATCAGATTTGTTTTTGTAAATCCATTTAGTTCCAATAATGTTAGTATTTAAAGGACGTGGAACTAAACACCAAACCTCGTTACGGGTAAATTGTTCAAGCTCTTCTTGCATAGCTTGAATCCAGAATTTATCATTTAAGGCCTCAATCACATTTTTTGGTTCAAGAGAGGAAACGAAACAGGAGTGTTTTACCTGAGAGTATGTGGAGGACATACACACATACCTAACCATATCTCTGTAATCAACTGGCTCCTTGTTCCTTGTTCTAACCCCTTCATTAACATCACCAATTACTTGAGTAATGGGATGATAATTTCTAATTCGAGCGGGGATCTCTCCCGCCTTGATGGTACACCAATCCATCTTCTTCTTAAGTCATTGCTCTCAGAATTTCCAGCCACTGTTTTGTTCTCCTGTGTTGCCTCAGGTGTTGCCATTTCAGGGGCGACACTTGGAGCAACACTTGAATCTGTGGCTGCAATGGCTGAATCAGATTCTGTTCCAGCCCTTTGTTCGACTTCTTCCAGCAAGGTCAAATGTATATCATCACCTGGTTCTCCTGTAGCACTCAAGTAATCGTTAAATTCAATATTTACCGATTCTTGAATCACTTTTAACCTCAAATTATAGACACGATAAGCATGACTGTTTTGAGAGTAGCCCAGAAAGATGGCTTTGTCACTCTTAGAATCAAGTTTTCCTAAGTATTCCCGGTCATTTAAAATGTAGCACAAACACCCAAACACCTGAAAATAGTGAACCGTAGGTTTCTTTCCATTTAAAATCTCATAGGGTGTCATAGTTGTACCAGGTCTTAAGAAAACTCTATTCGTAGTGTGACAAGCTGTGTTTAATGCTTCGGCCCAAAAACCTTTAGAAATATTTCTAGCAATTAGCAAAACACGAGCCATCTCCATTAAAGTCCTATTTTTCCTTTCAGCAACACCATTTTGTTGTGGTGTTTTGGGTGCTGAAAATTCATGGTGTATCCCCTTTTTATTACAGAAGGTAGAGAAGGAGATATTTTCAAATTCTCTACCATGATCTGACCTTATTCGAAAAATAGGAGAACAAAACATGTTTTTAATTTTAGAAACTAAGTGAGTAAATTTATCAAAAGTTTCAGATTTTTCTCTTAAGAAATACACCCATGTAAACCTAGAAAAATCATCAACTATTACATAAACATACTTCTTACCTCCTAAGCTTTCTACCTCAATAGGACCCATCAAGTCCATATGTAGAAGCTGAAAACAATGTGTTGTTCCTGAGTGTTTCTCATGGTGTTGTTCAACACTGTGAGCAACACGAGTTTGCTTACCCTTTTGACAGTCACCACACATCACGGTGTCTTTGAGGTCTAGTTTAGGAACACCTTTGACAGCATTATGTTTGATAATCTTCTCAAGATTTCTATAATGAGAATGACCTAACTTTTGATGCCATAACCTAATGTCATCAAGTTTTGTCAAATTGCACACTGATTTATTACCAACCAGATAGCAATTATCACTTGATCTTATTCCAGTCATGACACAAAAGTTAGTGTTATCAAACACTTCACATGTATTTTTATTGAATTTTACCTCCAAATTGTCATCACATAGTTGGCTAATGCTAATTAAATTAGCAAGTAAACCATCTACGTGCAAGACATTTTTCAAAGGAGGAAAACCAACAATATCCAGTGTTCCTTTTCCAACTATTTCACTCTTGCCTCCACCACCATAAGTCACTGAGCCTCCTTGAATAGGTTGGTACTCTGTTAGAAATGATTTTGTTCCCGTCATATGACGTGAACAACCACTATCAAAGTACCAAGTTCCTGCAATGTTAGTCCTTAAAGTTGTATAAACAACATAGCATTTCAGTTTTTCCTTGGGTAACCAACCCTTTTTTGAAAATCTGGATTTCTGTTCACCAGTGTTGCCATGAGTGTTGCCCTGAGAAATTGGCGACACTTGAGGCGACACTTGAAGACTGGACATTTTCTTTTGAAGAAAAATGCAATCTGATTTTAAATGTCCAGCTTTGTGACAGTATCCACACTCATTGGATTGATCAGAAGAATCACTAGGAGTGCTACCCTTTTCCTTGACACGCTCTTTTACAAAACAATTTTTAGTTTCAACATCAAACAAGGAAGAGGTAATACTTTCAAGTGATTCTTGGAACCCAAGACCAGCTTTCAGAGGCTTACTCAAATTGAGTATTTCATCCAATTTGGATGAACTCGTGTTGAGTTTTTTAAAGGTGGATTCGGCTAGGTTGAGTTTGGCCTTGATTTTATCAAGATCCAAGTCTCTCCTACTGAGTTGAGCTTCTAGCCGAGTCAAGGAGTTCTTAAGATCCTGATTTTCCTTTTTCAAGAAAACCACCATCTTATTCTCCTTTTTCCATTCCACGAGGAGAGATTTATAGAGGTTTTTTAATTCACAAATAAGCTCATCTTTATCAAGATCATCCTCTATAATCTCCTCTGAATTTAAATCAGTAGAACCATGCAAATTAAGATCATTTAAAGAATCATACCTGCTGAGTGTTGTGCCAAGTGTTGCCACTTCCTGGACGACACTTGGGGCAACACTTTCTGAAGAAGTCACCAATGTTGTGTCAAGTGTTGTCAAATCTGTAACGACACTTGAAGTAACACTCTCAGTCGAAGGTAGCTCCTCTACCGTGGCCATCATGACCACTTGCTCTGACTTTTCTTCTTTCTCCGTTCCTTCCTCCTCTCCATCACTAAGAGATACCCACAAGTTTTTGCCAGCCTTTCTTAAGGTGTTTGCACATTCATTGGCATAGTGACCCCAACCGAAACAAACATGACATTGAATAGATTCAATGTACTTAGGATCGGACCGGATCTTTTCCGAGGATGCACGCCTAGGTGGGGTATTCTTTTGATTTGGAGGAGGACCTCTTCTTGGCACAAAACTGGAGGTTTTGGCCGTTTGGTCCTTAGCCTTCACCTTCACTTTGTTAAATTTTCTAACCATAGAATTATATCTCTTTGCAAGTAAAGCTACACTAGTATTTTGATCTAACTCCTCGAAGACTTCATCTTCATCATCCACACATGTGTCTGAAGATTCAACTTTTAAGGCAATATTCTTGCCTTTAGAAGCCTCCGTTTGTTCATTGAGATTCAACTCAAAGTTTTTCAAAATACTCATTAAGGAGTTGATGTCCATTGTTGAAAGATTATGGGCCTCTTCAATAGCTGAAACTTTAATGTTAAAACGTTCGGGAAGAGTACGAATAGCTTTTGAAACAAGTTGTTTATTTGTAAAAGGCTCCCCTAATACTTGACAAGCATTTGAAATATCAATCAACTTTTCAAAATAAGACGAGATGTCTTCGTTTTCACCCATTCTTAATCTTTCAAACCTACTAGTGAGACCTCTAAGCTTCGTTTCTCGGACACTGCCATCTCCTTCACAAAATCTTTGTAAAGTATCCCAAGCATCTTTTGCAGAGGGACTATTTTGAATGAGTTTGAGCATATGCATGTCAACCCATTCATAGATGGCATTCAGTGCCTTTTCATTGAAACTAGCAAGATTATTCTCTTCAATTGTCCACTCGAATTCAGGTTTGACTTGAACGTCACCATCGTCATCCGGAGGAAGCATTGGAACAGAATAACCATTAAGAATAGATCGCCAAGCCCGAAGATCAATTGATTTGATATGCGAGCGTAGACGAATCTTCCAATAAGCATAATTAGATCCGTCTAAAACTGGTAATCTCTTTTGATTGGGGTTTGCAGGATCATAAGCCATGACAAAAGGATCTAAACACTTAGTATATCAAGTGCTAGGCTCTGATACCAATTGAAATTGTCTATGGCTTGGAACTTGTGAGGCAAAACTCACAAGGTGAGATGAAACTCACGAGTGTTGTCCTTAGTGTTGATGACACTAACAACAACACATTCACCAATTCTAGAAAAAGCACAAATCAATAGAAATAAATATAATTTGCAGCGAAAGAATTAAAGCAATACACAAGAATATAATTTTTATCAAGTTATATAAATATATAACTTGATGGGTGCCAATAAGGCAAGACCTTTCTATTAATAATATGAATTCAATACAAGGTCAAAGAAGTTCCTTAATGATAAACGAACCCTGATATAAGGAACAACATACACGAATTCTCTCTGAAAATAAACACTCAAAAACCTCACAAAAATATAAAAATCTATATGAAATATTCGAGTGTTGGACAAAGTGTTGCCGACACGGTAATGGCAACACTTGAGAGCGTAATTCTACTTTCTTGTGCGCATTTGCGTTTCGAGTTGGATGATCTTCAATGAAGATCCACCGCACTATTTATAGGCCACAAAGTCTTGGAGCCTACTCAAATGATCGGCCAATGATCTTGAGTTTGTTTCCTCCTTTTTAGCCTTCTCGCCTTCATTGTAGGAGACTTAGTCTTCTCTTGCTTCTCATGCTTGTACCTCTTAGCTTTGATTGCCTTGTACTCTGACTTGTTCTCCCCCAGAATAGCTGAATAAAATATCTCTTTGCTTGGTCATAAATTAAACAAATAAACACATGTTTATTTGTTAATTCCTCCTCTTCGTAATTCTCGCCTGGGCATATTCTGTTGCTGATTTCAAGCTCATTTTAAGGTGACTAACTACTGTTATATAAACATTAATTTACCCATTAATATTTGTGAAAAATATAGTAACTAACTCAGTGTCTCCAATTCCAAATGGCAACACTTTTGGCAACACCAGTGGCAACACTGGTTTGCAACACTTGGGATGACATTCATGGCAACACATGATCTTAACATTAACAGGAAACATGCTCGGGAAAAAGATCATCAGACAAGGGTACTTTTGGCTAACCATGGAAGCCGACTGTACCAGAATGGCCAAGAAATGCCATAAGTGTCAGATACACGCCAACCTTCAGCACACACCGCCTTCCTTATTGTACCCTATGACTTCTCCTTGGCCGTTCTCGACATGGGGAATAAATGTGATTGGAAAGGTCACACCCACAGAAGCCAATGGACTCTGCTTCGTCCTAGTAGCCATCGACTATTTCACTAAATGGGTCGAAGCCGCCTCCTACAAGGTTCTGAATGCCAGAAAGGTTGCAGAGTTCATTAAACATAACATCATCTGCCGATATGGGGTCCCGCAAGAGATGATATCCGATAATGGCTCACACTTCGAGAAGGAAACCGATCACCTCCTAACCGAGTACAAAATCACAAGGCACAAGTCATTTCCTTACAGGCCTCAGACGAATGGAGCAGTTGAAGCCGCAAACAAGACAATTGAAACCATCATCAGAAAAATGGCAATCACCGGGAAAGACTGGCCCGACAAGTTACCCTTCGCACTGTGGGGATACCGCACATCAGTCCGAACAGCTACAGGAGAGACTCCCTATGCCCTCACATTCGGAATGGAGGCTGTCTTGCCAATAGAATTGGAAATACCATCACTAAGGGTTCTCCTAGAAAACCAAGTGAATGAAGTCGACTGGCTAGAAAGCAGATACGAAGAGTTAGCCTTGCTAGATGAAAGGAGGCTGAAAGCAGCCGAGCACACTCAAGCTTACCAAAGAAGAATGGCAAGAGCCTTCAACAAAAAGGTCAAGACAAGGAATATTAGAGTAGGAGACCTGGTTCTCCGTGAGCATCGTCCTGGACCTTTCAACCCGCTAGGCAAGTGGGGACCAAGATGGATAGGACCCTACATCATAATGAAGATATTCTCTGGGGGAGCCCTTCAGCTGGTAGACTTAGACGGAGATCAGCTACCGAAGCCAGTCAACATGGACAAACTCAAGAAATACTTCGCGTGACTTGGCCTCTTAAAAGAAAAACGCTCGTTAGGTTGAAAATTCCGAAGGGGACGGCCTTGGCAAAAATTAGAGCTTGCACAAGAAAAGAAGCCCGCTAGATTGAAAACCCGAAAGGGAAGTCTAGGCAAAAGAAAGGGTGTGCATAAAATAAAAAAGAGGAGGCCTTGTCTCGCGCGAGATTACCCCTCGGCCTGAAACCGTATTTTGTCCTTTTTCTCTAAAAAATGAACTACGTTAGACCTGAGCCTCTTATTTAATTGCTGTAAAAGAGGAACGTAGGCAGCCTTCGGGTTCGGTCTAATCAAATAAATAAATCTAATTTTGTCCTTTTATTAATCAAATGCATTTTATTAATGGCAAAAGGGAAATTCTAACCACAATGACTAATTTGCTAAGCTAACAATCTTGAAAAAAAAAATACTAATAAAACAAAAACTATTGATCTATCAAAGCAATCTATTGGTACTCCTTAAGATCTAGCCTTTCATTGACTTGGTAGGCCGGCGGACATGATCACCACCGTCTTCGCGATCCTTCTTACGCTTTGGGCCCTTCGAAGCAGAACATCCCTCGAGATGAGTAAAGACGGACTCCGAAAGCCTTTTGAAGACATTGGGCCTATCTAAAGCTTGCGTCTTTCCAGGCATCCCTTTGCCTCGCCTCTCATACCAATCCCCATCAAGAAAATCCTGGGTTGGATTGGTTCGTACATTAGCAGGATTAGACTAAGCCTAGCTCCTTCGCAAAATACTTCTAGATACGAAAGAATCCCCTAACAGTGGAAGCCGTAGATCATCAATCTTCTCCACACTAGGGTGGCCGGTATGAAGAAACCAATCCAGATACTTGTCTGATAAGAAGACGCTTGCATCAAAAGTCCGAAGGTTCGACCAGCGTTCCCGACTAGTTCCTTCGCCCCATGCTACAGCTAGCACCTGCGCAAACTCTACACCAATATAAGACACATCACGAGAGGCCCCTTCGAAAAGATAAGTGTCCTGCTGCTGACCAAACTGACGGAGCACCCGCTTGGGAAAATAAAAGGAGGAATCTCTCAAACCCGGGAGAACGACCCTGTCAAAACCCTTGGTATTGGCAACATACTTGTTCAATCTCCAATAAGGTGGACACCAAAGGATATCAGCAGTTACAGTCTTCGCAATCAGCTCAGCCCACTCATCCACCGAGAGATCCTTGATCAATAACTTTCGCATATGATATGTGAACGGGGAATATTCCAACGGGGGACCTACCAACTTGAGATGCTCACTAAGCCAAATAGTCAACAAAAGAGGACTCCCTTGAGTCATGGCACCGGTCTTATGCAAATCATCAAGACCATGCAGGGTTTCACCCAAAATTAGCGGAATAATGTTCCTAGAACGTTTCCTAGCCTGCAGAACAATTTCCACCAATTGGGAGTCAACCAAGCCATCCCTGCATGTGAACAAAACATCTCCGAAAAGAGAAAGGGCCAGAAAGTTCTGTTTGTAGACATGAAAGGCGTCATCATCTGAATCTCCGCTGAATCGCTCAGGAAAAGAAGAACAATCTACCCACCTGCGGTGAACCAACTCATAGCAAGTATCAAGGGGGATCCCTAGCAATTCGTTCAAGGCCTCTGAATGATTCCTATTGTATTTAGGAACAGCAATCTCACCAGTCAGGGGCATATCCAAGATAATAGCAAATTCCTCAACAGTAGGCACCATCTCATTAAGAGAAAAATTGAAGAGATGAACAGAGGGATCCCAAAATCGAGCAGCACCCTGCAAAAGATTCCAATCCGGTTGGAGGTTCTTCAAGGTGAAGAGGATTCTGAATCCGAATTCTGCTATGAACTTATTGCGAGATCGGTTGTGAAATGACCTCACAAAATCTCTTGATGCTTGCATAAAGGCTTCAACCACCTCAGACGACAAAGAAAAATCATCAACAATCATGGACGTTGGAACGACCTCCTTGGAAGCCATGGATCACAGGGTTGGAAAAGAAAACAAGAACTCCACCCTAACAGAATATCTCTAGAGTTTGAAAGGCTAGGATGAGTTTTCTGGCCGGACTACAGGGTGTTTTTATAGGGAAAACTGACAAAATCTCGTTCGAAGAAGGAAAAGAATTCTGCCGGGGTAGTGTGTCTCGCGCGAGATGCCTTGTCCCGCGCGATACATCGCCACGGCAAAACAGCAACAGTTCTGCACAAATAAACAATCTAGCCCCGACTTGACGAAGCAAGTCTCGAAAACCTGCACGTAAAGTTCCTAACATACAGTGCAACACCAAAATTAAGCTCAAAACTACGACCTAAATGGCCATTTCATTTCCAACCACGGAAAGTCAAGAAAGTTAAAAAACTAACTAATTAGACCTAGGTCTAGGAATTAATAAAACCTTGTTTTTT
This sequence comes from Adenophora triphylla var. japonica, assembly GCA_022495995.1. Classification (NCBI taxonomy): domain Eukaryota; kingdom Viridiplantae; phylum Streptophyta; class Magnoliopsida; order Asterales; family Campanulaceae; genus Adenophora; species Adenophora triphylla. The sequence continues at coordinate 1,484,816 of JAFEMH010000001.1, forward strand.
TGTGCTATCTACGTGCTAACAGGTACCAAAAAGAAAGAAAATTGCCTGGGCCCACAAGGACAATATTTACAAGTCATCAAAAAACAAATAGGGAGAAAAGGGGGATCAAGCCATCAGGTCACCCGAGCGCCGGCACCTCTGCCTTCACCACCACTGGGGCTATCGTCCCTCCTCGACCTCTTGGCTCCACAAGTCGGAGTCACCGCAGAGGCCACTATCAAAGCCGCCAAAGATGCCTTCTGGAATAGCCTCTCAGATAGGTCCGACACCAGGGCCATCAATCCTGCCATCTTGCTCGCTCCACGGTTGTAATCAGTCGCGGACATAGTGATTTGACAACAAAAGAAAATAGATGCTCAGATGAAGTCAGACATATACACTTATATGGACGAATACGTGAAATAGTAGGAATAGAAACATACCGAGAGACATCAGGCGGAAGGCGGTAACCCTCGGGAATATGATCCGGAGTCGGGATGTGGCCCATCATCGGCATTCTCCCCATCATATACGTGTAGCTCAGAGGACCAAAATCTGACACGAAGGGCAGAGAACCGGCATACTAGGAAGAAGTGCTAGGGGCTGATGAACCTGAGGCAGAGGCAGAGGCGGAACCACGAGCAAGCGATCGCCTAGCAGCCACCGGAAGGGGACCCATCAGTCGAGGCAAGAACTCCGCATAGGAGGCTCCTCGAACAACACGAGTCATAGCCGCACAACCCTCCATAAGAGCAGCATAACCATCATCTGGAATGAAGTGGGTGAGGTACATTGCCCTCGGCGGATCCGCTGGCACCCTATACGGCCGTGTACCTTTGCCATGCTAAGGAAAGACTCGCTCACCCAGATACATAGTATCCCCCACCAGAGATGTCAGCATCCTCTGCATCGCAGTGGCATCCCAAGCACGGTGAACCTCCCGCTCCACCAAGGTCCATGGATAAAGGCCCAACCGCTCATACTTAAAGGCATCCAACATGGCCCGTGCCTCTACAACCGTCAGGGTCCACTCCTGATCCTCCTCCTCATCAACACTCTGATTGGGGTGGCTCCACCTCCTAATGTCCGGAAACAGAGGGTTCAGGCTGTCCAGCTCAAACTTGTACAGTTCCAAGACAACATAGCCCCATATCTGCACAAGAAAACAGATCAAATTCAGTATGAAATACAGACAAAGAGTACAGATAAAGGATAGAAACAGAATCAAGAGCATACCTCCCAAGCATAAGAATACCTCGACAAGGTATCCTTGGTGTGCCTACACGCCTCGTCCATGGCGTGATAATAGAAGGCCAGCCCCGCTGAGCCCCAGTCATAGGTCCTCACATCATCCAAGTTCACCAACAAACCTAAAAGAAAGAGATGGGCCTGAATGAACGCTCGCCGAAAAAAATAAAATAAAGGAGTCGCCACGCCATTTTAAAGGAAACATTGAAAACCTTTTATTGAGAAAATGGGTTCGGGGGTCAAGTTACGTGTTGGGAAGAATCGAGAGTTCACCCAACACGCCTCGTCTATAGATGAGTCTTTCTATGTTCAACATCCAATTCATCCAAATGTGTGTGCAAAGTGTGTATGCCAATATATGTATAAAATGCATAAAAGTGCTTTGTTTTATTACTCAACAAGGGGAATTACAATTTGTAAGCCATTTGACATGGGAGGCTACATCCCATTTACAACTAAGAGAAACAGGTTACAATTAGAAAACTGATTTCTGCATATTGACAAATGGTGTCGCGTGGCACAGGATCTGCAGTGCCAATTGTGTCGCGTGACACTAAATATCATATGCAGAAACCTTACAACAATAAGCACAGAACCAACTGAGATTTATCCAATCACTTCAAAATGAGTGTGGATATTGAAGATCCACACTCTGCTTTGAGTGACAAGAAGACTGGATGAGCAACTTACAACCAAAATGGCAATCTTTGCATAGGACACGTTATGTCACGCTACACAGGATGGCTAATACCTATAGTGTCGCGTGACATAGCCTATCCATCTGCAGAGACTTTACAAGTTGATAAACAGATTTAACAAATCCCAAATCCAATCAAGTTATCATGCCAAATCAATTCAATACAACACGGATCAATAACAAATTGACCAGAGGAGTGTGGATATGGGAGATCCACACTCCCTTTTCTAACAAACTACAAAATATGATCCAATCAAACCAAGAACATCAGCTATTCCAAACCAAGAAAATTAAACAGAGAGATGGCAGTTGGGATGTTGGGTATGCATATTTTAACCCTCCTATTTTAGATTAGATTTGATTGATACCATAACCTCCTGTCTATTTTAAGGACTTTAGGACCCTATGTAATGAAGCTTAGACTTCAATTTTTTAGCTAAGTCCATTTTATAGAATAGGTTAAATTTAAGCTTGAAGACTGGCACAAGACTCATTGGATTTGAGGATTTGAGGATCTGAAGTTGCGATTACGGATTCTGAGGTTGCGATTGCGATTGCGATTCGATTGAGGTTGAGGTTGCGGTGCGATTGCGGTTGCGGTTGAGGTTGCGGTGCGATTGCGGTGCAATTGAGGTTGCAGTTGCAGTTGCAGTTGAGGTTGCAGTTGCAGTTGCAGGTGCAGTTCCACTTTATCAACCGCACCTGTGCAGTTCCACTTTATCAACCGCACATGTGCAATTCCACTTTACCAACCACCTGTGCAGTTCAAAAGTTTCCAACCACCTGTGCAGTTCAAAAGTTTCCAACCACCTGTGCAGTTCAAAAGTTTCCAACCACCTGTGCAGTTCAAAAGTTTCCAACCACCTGTGCGGTTCCAAAGTTTCCAACCACCTGCGGTTCCAAATTATTGACCGCACCTGTGCATTTCCAAATTATCAACCGCACTGTGCAAACCGCACCTAGCAACCGCTTGTTGGAATTCCTTTGTCCGAAACCGCCTTTGACTCTCTCTAGTGCAACCGCTTTGTAGTGAACAAGAATCGCTGCAGTTCCATCTTGAACCGCACCTCAGCAACCTCACTGGTGTAATCAACCGCACTTGTCAAAACCGCATGTACACCAGGACCGCATCCAATGATTGAAGACTTGAAGAGTGAACCACATTTTACCGTTGGAATCCACGTCAGCAATATCAAATATCAACCACCATATCTTGTCACGTGACTCAATGTCAGAGCAGATCTGCAAGGATCTTCAAAAGGTGACAGGTGTCCTAACCACCTTATTTGCACCGAAGTCCGATCGCCTTTACTCGCAACTGCTGTACCTAAGGACAAAAGTGGTTACTGTGGACCAATGGGAAAGCACCAGCACTGTCCTTGCAACAGTATTATCCAACGGCTAGTTCCTTGGTGCTTGGGTATAAATACCCCTAATCTTCACCATTTGAAGATTGCTTGAGATTTTGAATGTGCTGTGAGTTCATACGAAGATTGAAGCTCTGCCCAGAAATTCTTAGTCTTTTGAATCTTCATCTTCTACTTCAAAAAAAATATCCCAGCCCAGAAATCAAGCCTTAACACATCAAGAATCATTGTGCTCTCCATCTCAAAGATTTAAAGAGCCTTGATCTTGCATTCACACACACACCTCACTTGTTTAATCACATAGATTATTCATTTGAGATACACTGGTTATAGTCTAGGATTTGTTCTTCATAGAAAAGATTTTAGATCTGAGTATTACTCATTGTACTTTGTAATCTCACAAATACTCAATATAAAATCTCCCTTAGAAATCCAAGACTAACCATCTTGGTAGTGGACGTAGATCTTTTATAGATTGAACCACTCCAAATATTGTGTTCTTACTTTCTGCATTTATTTTCTTGTGCTTACTGATTATCTATCTTTATCTCTGTTTGATCTTTTTTGTAGTTATCCATTATTGTGAAATTGTGTTTGGAGTTAACATTGTCAAAACCTCAATTTTCGCTTTATAACCGCACACAAAACTGCACCAAAACCGCTTCACCAAAACCGCCTTCCCCAAAACCGCCTCACCAAAACCGCCTCCCCAAAATCGCCTCCCCAAAACCGCCTCCCCAAAACCGCCTCCTCCAAAACCGCTTTGTAACTTTATTTTTCCGCTGTGCATTTTACAACTCTACTTGCAGTTTCTAACACACTGCAAGAGGTTTTGTAAGTATAGAGGTTTAGTTTTTAAAGAGGGCGAAAAATTTGTAACAGCTATTCACCCCCTCTAGTTTGTTTTTCACCCTTGTTGCCACCTTTGGGACCAACAAGTGGTATCGTGAGCCAACACATTTTAAAACCATCAAGCTTTTCAAGCTTAACAGCTTGTGTGCCGATTCGATATGGCAAACTCAAAAACGATGACAACTGTTAACTATTCACACATTCCAATTTTGGACGAAGACCACTTCGATATCTGGAAGTGCAGAATGCTCATTCACTTGGAAACAATTGATGAGATGCTGGTGGAATGCGTCACCGATGGCCCTTTCGTTCCCATGAAGGCCAACACGGATGCAACTACCAATACAGAAACTCCAAAAATCAAAAGGCCAAAAGGCGAGTGGTCGGATGAAGAGAAAAGATTAGTTGCCTTGGACGGCAAGGCAAGGCACATCATTGCTGGAACCCTTCCCGTTTCAACTCTTCAAAAGGTGATGTATCTCAAGACCGCAAAGCAGATGTGGGATGCCATAGAGAGCTACCTCGAAGGCGATGAAGAATGCAAGGAAAACAAATTATACACTGTTGAAAGATCCTACAACAACTTCAACAGAAAATCCAACGAAATCTTGTGTCAAACCTACGATCGCTATGTTGAGGTGTAGACACCCCATTCTGAACACATCGGATCATACTTATGCCACTCTAAGTCTCGCTTTGAGTCAAGAAGTAGAAATCCACCATTTCGTCATGTTTCGTTAAAGTTTTGACTAACTACCGTTAGTTTGGGACTAAACTGCATACGAGATAACGAGGAAAGGATAAAACTGTCCACAGGAGCAATATCTCGCCACGAGATGGCGTGTCTCGCGCGAGATATCTCCCTCTGCAGATTGCAGACGACAGTTCCCTCATCGATTTCAACCTCTTTCCGGGATAAAACTTTATCTCTCCGGCCAACCAATGTGAGAGGAGGTCTAGAACCATCTGATAGGGTTTTAACTCTCCACTTCCTCATATCCAACCTCTATAAATACTTGGTGACTTCCAAGGCTCAGGAGGTCGAAGGTCCCAGACCGCGAATTTACACAACACACACACATTTTGTCGTTTTCTTTCCCTGAAAGAATCCTTCAAAATCACCCTAAAACTCACCTCATAGTTTGTTTGTCAACCTTGTTGATAAACAAGCATCAATCTCCAAACCAAGGACCAAGGCGAAGCTTTGTCCGTGTGAAGGGTCGACTCTAAACTTGAGCCGAAACTCTGCCCAAATCACCTCACGCAAGGTAATTCCTAATCTTCCTTCTAATTGATTGTTAGAGTGGTATAAGTCCATAGAATCTAGGATCGGCCTAGAGCCTCTCCAAATCATGGAGACGGTTTCGAAGCAATCGATCCTACATTCCGTTTGACCTCGTCAAATGGACCTTTATTTGTAGTATTTGAATTCATTTTTTTATTTCTTCTTTTGAAAAACCTCTCTTTTCTTTAGCAAGACCGATCTCCGGATTGGGTGAAATGGATGCCTTCTAAACCTACCCATTTCATAACCTAAGCCCCGAACTCAAATCTCTCAAATGGTTTTTCTATGTTTCCAATCAAATAATATAGGTGGCGACTCATAAAAATAAAAAGAACCGTAATTTCTTTCTCACAACACTACGTGGCGACTCCTACTGGGACTGAAAATTAAGAGGCTTAAACTTGCGTCAAAATTAAAAGAGAGGTTTTTCAATCTATTTTGTAAAATTCGAATTTTTTCTGTTCTCAGATGGGAGATATCTCGCACGAGATATCATTATCTCACGCGATATAGGGCTTCCAGTCTGGTTGTTTTTTGGTTTCTCCTGTTTCGCTCGTAATCCAAGACGAGAGCCGAACATGCAAGGGGGATCCCATAATCCATTATCTGCAGAGTTCCTGCATCTTAAGGCCTCCCTTAAGGTGTAGAACTCGGACCTTTATTTTCCTTAAATAATTGATTATTATTTATGAACTGCGTGTGATTGGGTTTTATTTAATTAAAGTCCGGTCCATTGGGGATTCGGGAGTTATAAATTAAATTATTTATCTCTAAGGGTTCTCCTAGAAAACCATCACTAAGGGTTCTCCGAGAAAACCAAGTGAATGAAGTCGACTGGTTAGAAAGCAGATACGAAGAGCTAGCCCTGTTGGACGAAAGAAGGTTGAAAGCAGCCGAACACACTCAAGCTTACCAAAGAAGAATGGCAAGAGCTTTCAACAAAAAGGTCAAGACAAGGAACATCAGAGTAGGCGACCTGGTGCTCCGTGAGCATCGTCCCGAACCTTTCAACCCGTTAGGCAAGTGGGGACCAAGGTGGATAGGACCCTACATTGTGAAGAAGATATTCTCTGGGGGAGCCCTTCAGCTGGTAGACTTAGACGGAGATCAACTACCGAAGCCGGTCAACATGGACAAGCTCAAGAAGTACTTCGCGTGACTTGGCCCCCTAAGAACAAATCGCTCGCTAGGTTGAAAATCCCGGAAAGGACAACTTAGGCAAAAAATTAGAGCTAGCACAAGAAAAGAAGCCCGCTGGATTGAAAACCCGAAGGGGCGGTCTAGGCAAAAGAAAGGGTGTGCATGAAAAAAAAAAAAAAGGGGGGGGGCCTTATCTCGCGCGAGATTACCCCACGGCCCGGAGCCATATTTTGTCCTTTTCTCAAAAATGAACTACGTTGGACCTGAGCCTCTTGTTTAATTGCTGTAAAAGAGGAACGTAGGCAGCCTTCGGGTTCGGTCTAATCAAATAAATAAATCAAAGTTGTCCCTTTTATTAATCGAATGCGTTTCATTAATGACGATAGGGAAATCCTAACCACAACGACTAATTTGCTAAGCTAACAAACTTGAAAAAAAATAATACTAATAAAGCAGAAACAATTGATCTATCAAAGCAATCTCTTGGTACTCCTAAAGATCTAGCCTTTCATTGACTTGGTTGGCCGGCGGACATGGTCTCCACCGTCGTCGTGATCCTCCTTGCGCTTTGAGCCTCTCAAAGGAGAACATCCCTCGAGACGGTCAAAAACAGAGTCGAGACGATCAAAGACAGATTCCGACAATCTCTTGAAGACTTGAGGCCTATCCAAAGCTTGCGTCTTTCCAGGCATTCCCTTGCCTCGCCTCTCGTACCAATCCCCATCAAGAAAATCCCGAGTTGGATCGGCCGTACATTAGCAGGATCAGACTGAGCCTCGCTCCTTCGCAAGATACTGCTAGCTACAAAAGAATCTCTTAGCAGTAAAAGCCGCAAATCATCAATCTTCTCTGCACTAGGATGACCGGTATGGAGGAACCAATCCAAATATTTGTCAGACAGGAAGATGCTTGCATTAAAAGTCCGAAGGTTCGACCAACGGTCCCGATTAGTTCCTTCACCCCATGCTTGAGCTAGCACCTGCGCAAACTCTACACCAATATAAGACACTTCACGAGAAACTCCTTCGAAAAGATAAGTGTCCCCGCCGACCAAACCGACGGAGCACCCGCTCGGGAAAGTAAAAGGAGGAATCTCGCAAACCCGGAAGAACAACCCCGTCAAAACCCTTGGTATTGGCAACATACTTGTTCAATCTCCAATAAGGTGGACACCAGAGAATATCGCGCTTCGGTCTTCGCAATCAACTCAAATTTCATTCATCCGCCGAAAGATCTTTGATCAACAACTTTCGCGTATGATATGTAAAAGGAGAATATTCCAACGGGGGACCTATCAACTTGAGATGCTCCCTAAGCCAAATAGTCAACAGGAGGGGACTCCCTTGAGTCATGACGCCGATCCTATGCAGCTCATCAAGACCATGAAGGGTCTCACCCAAGATTAGCGGAATAATGTTCCTAGAACGTTTCCTAGCCTCGCAGAACAACTTCCACCGGTTGGGAATCGACCAAGCCGTCCCTGCACGTAAACAAAACATCTCCGAAAAGAGAAAGAGCCAGAAAGTTCCGCTTATGGACATGAAAAGCGTCATCATCAGAATCACCGCTGAAGCGTCCCGGAAAAGAAGAGCAATCAACCCACTTGCGGTGAACCAACCCATAGCAAGTATCAAGGGGGATCCCTAACAATTCGTTCAAAGCCTCCGAATGATTCCTATGATACTTAGGAACAGCAATCTCACCAGTCAAAGGCATATCCAAGATAATGGCAAATTCCTCTACAGTAGGCACCATCTCATTCAAAGAAAAATTGAAAAGATGAATAGAGGGATCCCAAAATCGAGCAAAGACCCCGCAATAACTTCCAATCCGGTTGGAGGTTCTTCAAAGTGAAAAGAATTCTAAATCCGAATTCTGCGATAAACTTATTGCGAGACCGGTTGCGAAACGACCTTACAAAATCCCTTGATGCTTGCTTGAAAGATGCAATCACTTCAGAGGACAAAGAAAAATCATCGACAATCATGGACGTTGGGGCAATCTCCTTGGAAGCCATGGATCACAGGGTTGAAGAAGAAGACAAGAGTTTCACCCTAACAGGATATCTCTAGAGTTTGAAAGGCTAGAATGAGTTATCTGGCCGGACTACGGGGTGATTTTATAGGGAAAACCTGTCAAAATCTCGTTCGAAAAAGGAAGAGATTTCTCGCCTGGGTAGCGTGTCTCGTGCGAGACACCTTATCTCGCGCGAGATATCCCTACGGCAAAGCAACAGCAGCTTCTACTCAAACAAGAATCTAGCCCCGACTTGACGAAGCAAGTCTCGAAAACCCGCGTGTACAGTTCATAACATGCAATAAAACACCATACTCGGGCTCAAAATTGCGGCCTAACGGCCATTCCATTTCCGAAAACATGGAAAGTCGAGAAAGTTAATTAACTAACTAATTAGACCTAGGATTAGTGATTAAGAAAAACCATTGTTTGTGCTACCTATGTGTTCCTAACGGTACCAAAAAAAAAAAAAAGAAAGAAAAATAGTCCGGGCCCACACGGCCAATATGTACGTATAATCGTATAAAGAAAAAGGGGAGGATCACGCCATCAAGTCGCTCGAGCCGCCAAAGACCTCCGCCATCACCACCTGGGGGCTACCATCCCTCCTCGACCTCTTGGCTCCGCAAGTAGGGGTCATAGCCGAGGCCACCGTCGATGCCGCCGAAGAAGCCTTCTCGGGAACAGCCTCTCTGGACAGTCCGACACCAAAGCCATCAACCCGGCCATCTTGGTCGCTCCACGGTTGTAATCGGCCGCGGATATGGTGACCCGACAATCAAAGAAAAGAAGATGCTCGGATGGAGTCGGACATATACACTTATATGGACGAATAAGAGAAACAAGACAAACAAAAACATACCGAAGAGACATCGCCCGGGAGGCGGTAACCCTCGGGAACCTGATCAGGAGACGGGATGTGCCCCATCATCGGCATGCTCCCCATCATATACGTGTAGCTCGGAGGGCCGTAGTCCGGGGGCAAAAGGCAGTAGAACCGGTAGCCCGAGAGGAAGTGCTAGGGGCCGATGAACCTGAAGCGAAGCGCAGGTGGAGCCACGAGCATGTGATCGCCTATCCCCCACCAGGAGGGGACCCATCAATCGAGGCAGAAACTCAGCATAAGAGGCCCCGGGGATGACACAAGCCGTCGCCACATCCCCTACCAGAAGACTAGCATAATCATCCTCCGGAATAGAGTGGGTGGGATACATCGCCCTCGGCGGATCCGCCGGAACGCTATATGGCAGGCTACCCCGGCCATGCTGTGGGAAGACCCGCTCACCAAGATACATGGTGTCCCCCTCCAAAGACGCCAGCATCCTCTGCATCCCGGTAGCATCCCAAGCGCGATGCACCTCCCGCTCTAACAAGGTCCAACGCCCAGACAGGTGGATCGTCATCAAAAAGCCCGGTTCAACGCCCAGACAGGTGGATCGTCATCACAAAGCTCGGTCCAACGCCCAAACAGGTGGATCGTCATCAGAAAAGCTCGGTCCAACGCCCAAACAGGTGGATCGTCATCAGAAAAGACCGGTCCAACGCCCAGACAGGTGGATCGTCGAACCAAAAGCCCGATTCAACGCCCAAACAGTGAATCGTCATCCCCAACAAGAAAAAGCCCGATTCGGAGCCCGTAACGGCGAATCGTCACAAAAACGACAGACTCGGAAGGACCGGACAGGTAAGCCTTTATTTTCTAACATATTTCCCGCAGGTTCGGAGCCCAGACAGGCGAATCTTCAGACAGACAGGTATATTCAGAATTGGGTCTTGATTTGATTCCTCAGTATGAATTTGCCTTTTCAAAAAATAAAATCTCCTCGATTTTCAAAAAAAAAACGTTTTTCAAAATACCTAAAGCAACCTTTTCGTGTTTTGGAGTCGAACTACGTTATGGTCTGATTCTCCGATAGAGATACGTAGGCAGCCGTGCGGCACGACCATCCCGATGTTCAGAATGATGTCTTTTCTATCGTCGACATGACTTCTTTCATAAGACTTGTCGCCGAGGGGCTCTGTAGACACCCCATTTTGAACACATCGGACCATACTTATGCCACTCTAAGTCTCGCTTTGAGTCAAGAAGTAGAAATCCACCATTTCGTCATGTTTCGTTAAAGTTTTGACTAACTACCGTTAGTTTGGGACTAAACTGCATACGAGATAACGAGGAAAGGATAAAACTGTCCACAGGAGCAATTTCTCGCCGCGAGATGGCGTGTCTCGCGCGAGATATCTCCCTCTGCAGATTGCAGACGACAGTTCCCTCGTCGATTTCAACCTCTTTCCGGGATAAAACTTTATCTCTCCGGCCAACCAATGGGAGAGGAGGTCTAGAACCATCTGATAGGGTTTTAACTCTCCACTTCCTCATATCCAACCTCTATAAATACTTGGTGACTTCCAAGGCTCAGGAGGTCGAAGGTCCCAGACCGCGAATTTACACAACACACACACATTTTGTCGTTTTCTTTCCCTGAAAGAATCCTTCAAAATCACCCTAAAACTCACCTCATAGTTTGTTTGTCAACCTTGTTGATAAACAAGCATCAACCTCCAAACCAAGGACCAAGGCAAAGCTCTGTCCGTGTGAAGGGTCGACTCTAAACTTGAGCCGAAACTCTGCCCAAATCACCTCACGCAAGGTAATTCCTAATCTTCCTTCTAATTGATTGTTAGAGTGGTATAAGTCCATAGAATCTAGGATCGGCCTAGAGCCTCTCCAAATCATGGAGACGGTTTCGAAGCAATCGATCCTACATTCTGTTTGACCTCGTCAAATGGACCTTTATTTGTAGTATTTGAATTCGTTTTTTTATTTCTTCTTTTGAAAAACCTCTCTTTTCTTTAGCAAGACCGATCTCCGGATTGGGTGAAATGGATGCCTTCTAAACCTACCCATTTCATAACCTAAGCCCCGAACTCAAATCTCTCAAATGGTTTTTCTATGTTTCCAATCAAATAATATAGGTGGCGACTCATAAAAATAAAAAGAACCAGAATTTCTTTCTCAAAACGCTACATGAGGTAGTTAATGCTTGTAGATCTCTTGGTAAAACTTTAACCGATAAGGAAATTAATATGACTTTCCTAGCTGCTTTAGGTTCTAGATGGGTTAATAAGGCTACCTCTCTAGAAGACTCCAAAGTTTTGGGTACTTGGTCGTTAAGTAACTTGTACGCCAATCTTAGAGTCTACGAGCTTAAATTAAATCACATTGAAGAGATTGAAGGGAAAAGCAAATCGCTTTCCATGTCCATCGTGGAACATGAGGAGAAACCAACCACATCCAATCAAACCGCAGATCCTTCCATATCAACCTCATCACTCTTCGAGATGGATGATGATGATTTTGCCAAGTTTGTGAAAAGATTTCAAAAATTTAGAAAATCCTCAAAACCTTTCACAAAATCATTTTTAAAAGGCAAACCTCCTGCAACATTTTCTAAGGCTGCAGATACAAAGAAAAAGAGTGATCTAGTTTGCTACAACTGTAGAAAACCTGGTCACTTTGCATCTGAGTGTCTACAGCCTAAATACGAATACATGAAAAAGAAAACCTCTCCTGCGAAATTCTCTCGTCGCAAGGGAATGGTCACGAGGAGGAAGAGAATTCCAAGGAATTAGCAACTTGGATTGAAATAGATTCTGATGATGGAAGTGATGATGAAACCGAAGAGGTTAATCTCTGCTTAGTTGCAGATGCTTCCGATGAGTCAGATTCTGAATCATTTGAGTTGCAAGATATGGAAGAAAAAGAGGTTTTTGCAAAACTTCCAAATTATAAATTGGATGATGATATCAAACTTACTCCTAGCGTTAAGATAGGAAATTGCTCGTATTCACGTCCCATTTTCTCATCTAAAAATGCTCCACCTTCAAAAGCTATTCCAAAGAAAATTTTGAAAAAGGTGGTGGAAGAGGTTTCTCCTATGGAACATGAAAGGATGTTCAAGGAAGCTGAAATGGTGATCCATCAATTCTCTAATCTTAAGAAAGCCTTAAGCTTAGCTCATGATGAACTTAATCTGTACAAGACGGAGAAAACTGTGATGAGGTCTGAAATTTCAAATCTTAAGGACCAAATCAAAAAGATGACTCCTCTTGCTGATCAAAACCGCATCCTTGATACTAAGGTTGCTGCACTTCAACTCCGGAATGATGACTTGGTAACCCAAATCAACGATCTCCAAAAGATTATTGATTCGTGGCTCAAGTCGCAATCCACCAAGGATCAAATCATAGACTCCCAAGTTCCCTCTGGAATTAAGGAAGGTCTAGGATTTGGATCTGAGGAAGAGGAGAAGTGTGCATCCTCGAGTGAAAAGGATGAGGAAATTTTGGAACTAACTAAAGAAATTCCTAAGGGGAAGCATGTTAATGCTAAGGGTAAAGGACAACAAAATTTCCATTATGTCTACCCTAAGAAACAGTTTGGGAAAAATTCTCAGATGAAAGGAAAAGATTCTGAGATGGAAACCACAGAGGAGGTTTCTTATACTGCTGACCGCACTTCTACTCCAACCGCTTCTGGTGGAGTTGGTAGTGCTGTCAACCGCACGGCTGACCGCCCTTCTTCTTCGACCGCTCCTCCTGCCTTCAAAAGCAAGAAAAGCGTTCCTAGAAAAACTGCAGTCAAACCGCAAGCAACCACCTTTGTGAAGGCTAAAACCGCTTCTCCCAAACCGCATGCAATTCCTAAGAAAAGTAAGGAGTTAGTAAAACCTCATGATGCTTGTACTTTTTTTTGCTCTGTGTGTGATGGTTTAGGTCACAAGGCTGCAGAATGCCTTTTGCGGTTCACATCCAATGCCAGGAAGAGTAAACCTCCTTCTGTCAAACAGGTGTGGGTCGTGAAGGGTTGCTAACTTCAGGACCCAAGGAAATAAAGGGGGACCTCGTTCTTAATGTTTACATTTCAGGTCCTCTGCTTAATGGCTGGTCACTCCAAGGATAATGAATGGTATCTTGACAGTGGCTGCTCAAGACATATGACTGGAGATAGATCATTACTAGAAGATGTCATTGAAGCAAGCGGTCCGTCTGTAACCTATGGTGACAACAACAAAGGCAAGACCATTGGATATGGTATTATAAGGAGAGGAAACCTAACCATTGAGAAGGTTTCTCTTGTTGAAGGACTCAGCACAACCTCCTTTCAATTTCTCAATTTTGCGACAAAGGAATGCTTTGTAACTTCACGTCATCAAACTGCTTTATCAAAGATAGCATTTCCGGCGTCACCCTACTCACAGGGATTCGTAAGAGTAATATTTACATTATTGATCTTAATTCTGCATGAAGTATTACTAATCTCTGTTTTGTAGCTAAAAATGCGAGCGAAAATAGTTGGCTATGGCACAAGAGGTTAAGCCACTTGAACTTCAAGTATCTTGCAAAGATTGGTAGGGAAAACCTCGTTCGTGGTTTACCCAAAGTGGCTGACCACCATCCAGAGAAATGCAGTGCATGCCAGCTTGGTAAGCAGTCCGCGTCGTCTTTCACTAGCAAGACCGCTCCGTCAACTTCAAGATGCTTACAACTGCTTCACATAGATTTGTTTGGACCTGTAACCACTGCCAGCATTGGAGGAAATAGATATACCTTAGTGGTGGTGGATGATTATTCAAGATATACGTAGGTTGAGATGATGATTTCCAAAGTTGATTGTTATGAGATTCTCACCGCACTTTTTAGACGGCTCCAAACTCAAAAAGAAGACGACATCGTTAGTGTTCGATCAGATAATGGAACAGAATTTAAGAACAACGGTGTTGCTCAGTATTGTGATGACCATGGGATTGATTACAATTTCTCAACAGCTGGTGTTCCATAACAAAATGGGGTTGTGGAAAGGAAGAACAGGACGTTGATTGAGGCTGGAAAGACAATGATATCTGAAGCGAAGGCTGCCTCGGTATTTACGGGTGAAGCAATCAATACCGCATGCTTCACTCAGAACCGCTCCCTCATCAACAAAACCTATAATAAGACTCCCTATGAGCTTTGGCGAGGAAGAACCCCCAACATTGCATTCTTCAAGATCTTTGGCTGCAAATGCTTTGTCCTCTACAACGGAAGAGAAAATAGAGGTAAATTCGGAGCCAAGGCCGATGAAGGTATTTTTGTTGGGTATGCTAAACATTCAAAAGCTTTTCGTGTTTTCAATAAAACTAGTTTAAAAATAGTTGAGTCTGTCCATGTTACTTTTGATGAGTATTCTCTCCTTGAGCCACATTTGGCTCCAAATGTTGCTGATGATTTTGTTGAGCATAATGAAACAGGTGAACCATCTCAAACCGCACCTGAACCTCAACCGCAAAATCCAGCACCCTCAACTGAAATTCCCTCAAACCGCAATTTTGAAACCGCACCTGAAATTCCCATTCCAGATGCAACTCAAAGGGAAGAAGAAGTTGAGAATTCCCCTATCCAGCTTATAGAACCTCTTCGCCAACTTACATTCCATGACTTCGCTGAAGGATCTAACGATGTTCCAATTGAAGATCTTCAGCAAACCTCAGTCTAACCAGACTTACCCCCGGAGGTTCGTGAAGTCAGCAGTCACCCCCTCATAAATGTGATTGGTGATCTGTTTTCCGGTGTTCAAACAAGGAGATCGAACTATGATGAGCATACTTCTTTGCTATCTCAAGTTGAACCCAAGAAGATTGATGAAGCACTCCAAGATTCCAGTTGGGTTGTTGCTATGCAAGAAGAACTCAACCAGTTTGAAAGATGCAAGGTCTGGACTTTGGTGCCTAGACCTCAGGATCAAGGAGTGATAGGAACTAAGTGGGTATTTAGGAATAAGATGGATGAGAATGGAAGTATCACTAGGAATAAAGCAAGGTTGGTTGCACAAGGATATAGGCAAGAAGAAGGAATCGATTATGATGAAACCTTTGCTCTAGTTGCAAGATTGGAAGCTATCAGAATCTTCTTAGCCTACGCCTTTTTCAAGCATTTCAAGTTATATCAAATGGACGTAAAGAGTGCATTCCTCAACGGCGAACTGCAAGAGACCGTGTATGTTGCCCAACCGCCTGGATTTGAAGACTCCAAATTTCCCAATCATGTCTACAAACTCAAGAAAGCTTTGTACGAACTTAAGCAAGCTCCAAGGGCATGGCTTCAAATCAAGCAATGCGAAGAAGGTATTTTCCTCAGCCAAGCCAAATACACTAAGGAGTTGATAAAGAAATTTGGATTAGAAAATGCTAAAGCATATGATACTCCTATGGCCACCGGCAATAAGCTAGATAAGGATCTCAAAGGTAAGAAAGTTGATCAAACTTTATATCGAGGTATGATCGACTCATTACTTTACTTAACTGCTAGTAGGCCAGATATCATGTTTAGTGTCTGTGTATGTGCTCGCTACCAAGCAGATCCTAGAGAAGCACATCTAATTGCAGTCAAGCGTATAATCCGCTATTTATCTGGAACCACTAACCTTAGACTTTGGTATTCCAAAGATTCGAATTTCGATCTTGTAGGTTATTCAGATGCAGATTATGCAGCTTGTACTATTGACAGGAAAAGCACTAGTAGTACTTGTCATCTCCTCGGGAATAGACTAGTTACTTGGGCCAGCAAGAAGCAAGCTTCAGTTTCAGTGTCAACCACAGAGGCTGAGTACATTGTTGCTGGTAGTTGTTGCTGTCAAATCCTTTGGATGAAGCAGCAGTTGGTAGACTATGGAATCCATGAAGGTAATTGTCCCATCATGTGTGACAACACTTCAACAATTTCAGTCTCCAACAACCCTGTCATGCATTCCAAGACCAATCATATTGATATCAAGTATCATTTCCTCAAAGACCATGTGGAGAAGAGGAATATCCATTTAGAGTAAGTGGGGACAGACAACCAGATTGCTGATATCCTCACCAAGGCTCTTGACTCCAAGAGGTTTTCTTTCCTCAGAGAAGAAATGGGTATGCTTGAACTTAAATGATTCCATACTTTTTATTTGCTAACTTGTGTGTTGAGATTATGGAATTTAGATTGAAACCGCATGCACTAAACCGCAAGAAGTCAACCGCTTGCAGCCAATCGCCAATGCCTAACCGCTTGCTGCAGCTTGACCGCTTGGATTCAAACCGCGTTTCAACTTAGAGTAACTTCTATTTTTTCTTATCTTAAAAAAAAAAAAAAATTATTTCGTCGTGCAGTTGAACCGCTTTTCACTCAGAACCGCATGCTACATGTATTTTAAACCGCATTTTTTAAACCACATATTTTTTATGTTTTCAAACCCCATGTCTATTTTGGAAATCCAACAGCTTGTAGGAAACCGCATTCCCTCTATTTTAGAAACCGCAAGCTATTTTTTAGTGACGAGTTGTTTGCATAAACCACATGCTGGAACCGCTTTTTCAAATTCCTTTGAAACCGCATACTGTATAAAATTCCTTTCTTAGTTTTTGAAATTTTACTTAGTATATAGGCTGGACACCATAACCTTCCCCTCCAAAACACTGCTTGCATGTGTGGGATAACTTTGGATTACAATGCCACGTACTAGTAATTTTTGTTCTCAAATCTTCATGTTTATTTTTCTTAAAGTATTCATAGTTCACTTGAGGTTTGAAACACTTCATTTTTCAAACCGCACCATTGTTAAACCGCATGGGTGCTCAAACCGCTTGTGAATTGTGAATACTTGAAATGGATCTAACTTTACAATTTTCTTTTGTAGGATCCAACTCCTTCACCAAGTAACACTCCTATACCAACCACTCCTATACATCAAACCACTCCTATACAAACCACCCCAAACCACTCTACCTCAAATCTCTCTACCCCAAACGCTTCCAATTCCAACCTTCACAATTCCCATTCCAAAAAAAATAATAATAATAATAAAAAAAAAATAATAATAATAATAAAAAAAAAATTAAATAAATAAAAAAAAAATTCAAACCCTAAAGTAGAAGCTCTTCCAAGGATGGCTCTGATCGCATGGCTGACCACTTAGAGCCTGAGATTGCAACGGATGGCTCTTAGTACACGGTCAACCGCAGTGAGCCTGAATTTCAAGCCAATACTCACCTACCTTCAACCGCGCCTCTAACCCAAACCACTCCCTTATCCCCAACCACACCTTCCTTCCCTACCTCCCCTCCTCCGAATTATGCCCAAATCCTTTCCTCTCTCCATTTGATTCAAGGCCAACTACTCACCATCAAAGGGGGAGAGATCTCTAAACCCAAGTCTCTAGATCTTCTCAATCCCAGCTGCTCCAAACTCAATCCCTTGAGATGGCAGTTCTTAAATCTTTATTGCTTGTTGCCATTAAGGGGGAGAGATCTATACAGCAATCTTTCAACTCCTAATGCTGGGACCATAACATTTAAGGGGGAGTTGCATTCATTCTTCAACTCTCTAGACTCCTCCTTCCATGATGAACCGCTTTCATCTTTGTAATTTCTTTTGAATTCTTTTTGCTTTTTAGACCGCATTCTCCATGTATTTCTTTTGGTCTATATTTTTGATTTTTCAAACCTCATTCAAACATTTTTCAACTTAAAATCATATTTTTGAAATGAAGGTTAAACATTCAGTTAAAACCGCACTTTAAACTTAAACTCATACTTTTCAAGTACACTGAATGCATTTCTATACTTTCCACATTGTAAGTTTTTATTTTTTTTGATAGTATAGAAATCTATAGCTTAAGCTTGTGTGTGCATTGACTTGGGACATGAATTACCATGTTAATTCTTATGGACATGCTTTACCAAGTACAATGTCTGCTTTAGTTATAGTAGGTAATGGCATCAATCAAATAGGGGGAGATTGTTGGGTATGCATATTTTAACCCTCCTATTTTAGATTAGATTTGATTGATACCATAACCTCCTGTCTATTTTAAGGACTTTAGGACCCTATGTAATGAAGCTTAGACTTCAATTTTTTAGCTAAGTCCATTTTATAGAATAGGTTAAATTTAGGCTTGAAGACTGGCACAAGACTCATTGGATTTGAGGATTTGAGGATCTGAAGTTGCAGTTGCAGTTGCAGTTGAGGTTGCGATTGCGATTGCGGTGCGGTTGAGGTTGCAGATTGCAGGTTGCGATTGAGGTTGCAGTTGCAGTTGCAGGTGCAGTTCCACTTTATCAACCGCACCTGTGCAGTTCCACTTTATCAACCGCACATGTGCAGTTCCACTTTACCAATCACCTGTGCAGTTCAAAAGTTTCCAACCACATGTGCAGTTAAAAAGTTTCCAACCACCTGTGCAGTTCAAAAGTTTCCAACCACCTGTGCAGTTCAAAAGTTTCCAACCACCTGTGCAGTTCCAAAGTTTCCAACCACCTGTGCAGTTCCAAATTATTGACCGCACCTGTGCATTTCCAAATTATCAACCGCACTGTGCAAACCGCACCTAGCAACCGCTTGTTGGAATTCCTTTGTCTCGAAACCGCCTTTGACTCTCTCTAGTGCAACCGCTTTGTAGTGAACGGCAGCGCTGCAGTTCCATCTTGAACCGCACCTCGGCAACCTCACTGGTGTAATCAACCGCACTTGTCAAAACCGCATGTACACCAGGACCGCATCCAATGATTGAAGACTTGAAGAGTGAACCACATTTTACCGTTGGAATCCACGTCAGCAATATCAAATATCAACCACCATATCTTGTCACGTGACTCAATGTCAGAGCAGATCTGCAAGGATCTTGAAAAGGTGACAGTGTCCTAACCACCTTATTTGCGGTGAAGTCTGATCAGCTTTACCTGCAACTGCTGTACCTAAGGACAAAAGTGGTTACTTGTGGACCAATGGGAAAGCACCAAGACTGTCCTTGCAAATATTATCCAACGGCTAGTTCCTTGGTGCTTGGGTATAAATACCCCTAATCTTCACCATTTGAAGATTTCTTGAGATTTTGAATGTCTTTGTGAGTTCATACGAAGATTGAAGCTCTGCCGTAAATTCTTAGTCTTTTGAATCTTCATCTTCTACTTCAAAAAAATATCCTGCCCGTAAATCAAGCCTTAACACATCAAGAATCATTGTGCTCTCCATCTCAAAGATTTAAAGAGCCTTGATCTTGCATTCACACACACACCTCACTTGTTTAATCACATAGATTATTCATTTGAGATATACTGGTTATAGTCTAGGATTTGTTCTTCATAGAAAAGATTTTAGATCTGAGTATTACTCATTGTACTTTGTAATCTCACAAATACTCAATATAAAATCTCCCTTAGAAATCCAAGACTAACCATCTTGGTAGTGGACGTAGATCTTTTATAGATTGAACCACTCCAAATATTGTGTTCTTACTTTCTGCATTTATTTTCTTGTGCTTACTGATTATCTATCTTTATCTCTGTTTGATCTTTATTGTAGTTATCCATTATTGTGAAATTGTGTTTGGAGTTAACATTGTCAAAACCTCAATTTTCAGTTTTATAACTGCACACAAAACTGCACCAAAACCGCTTCACCAAAACCGCCTTCCCCAAAACCGCCTCACCAAAACCGCCTCCCCAAAATTGCCTCCCCAAAACCGCCTCCCCAAAACCGCCTCCTCCAAAACCGCTTTGTAACTTTATTTTTCCGCTGTGCATTTTACAACTCTACTTGCAGTTTCTAACACACTGCAAGAGGTTTTGTAAGTATAGAGGTTTAGTTTTTAAAGAGGGCGAAAAATTTGTAACAGCTATTCACCCCCCCTCTAGCTGTTTTTCACCCTTGTTGCCACCTTTGGGACCAACAAGTGGTATCAGAGCCAACACATTTTAAAACCACTGTTTTTCAAGCTTAACAGCTTGTGTGCCGATTCGATATGGCAAACTCAAAAACGATGACAACTGTTAACTATTCACACATTCCAATTTTGGACGAAGACCACTTCGATATCTGGAAGTGCAGAATGCTCATTCACTTGGAAACAATTGATGAGATGCTGGTGGAATGCGTCACCGATGGCCCTTTCGTTCCCATGAAGGCCAACACGGATGCAACTACCAATACAGAAACTCCAGAAATCAAAAGGCCAAAAGGCGAGTGGTCGGATGAAGAGAAAAGATTAGTTGCCTTGGACGGCAAGGCAAGGCACATCATTGCTGGAACCCTTCCCGTTTCAACTCTTCAAAAGGTGATGTATCTCAAGACCGCAAAGCAGATGTGGGATGCCATAGAGAGCTACCTCGAAGGCGATGAAGAATGCAAGGAAAACAAATTATACACTGTTGAAAGATCCTACAACAACTTCAACAGAAAATCCAACGAAATCTTGCGTCAAACCTACGATCGCTATGTTGAGGTGTAGACACCCCATTCTGAACACATCGGATCATACTTATGCCACTCTAAGTCTCGCTTTGAGTCAAGAAGTAGAAATCCACCATTTCGTCATGTTTCGTTAAAGTTTTGACTAACTACCGTTAGTTTGGGACTAAACTGCATACGAGATAACGAGGAAAGGATAAAACTGTCCACAGGAGCAATATCTCGCCACGAGATGGCGTGTCTCGCGCGAGATATCTCCCTCTGCAGATTGCAGACGACAGTTCCCTCATCGATTTCAACCTCTTTCTGGGATAAAACTTTATCTCTCCGGCCAACCAATGGGAGAGGAGGTCTAGAACCATCTGATAGGGTTTTAACTCTCCACTTCCTCATATCCAACCTCTATAAATACTTGGTGACTTCCAAGGCTCAGGAGGTCGAAGGTCCCAGACCGCGAATTTACACAACACACACACATTTTGTCGTTTTCTTTCCCTGAAAGAATCCTTCAAAATCACCCTAAAACTCACCTCATAGTTTGTTTGTCAACCTTGTTGATAAACAAGCATCAATCTCCAAACCAAGGACCAAGGCAAAGCTCTGTCCGTGTGAAGGGTCGACTCTAAACTTGAGCCGAAACTCTGCCCAAATCACCTCACGCAAGGTAATTCCTAATCTTCCTTCTAATTGATTGTTAGAGTGGTATAAGTCCATAGAATCTAGGATCGGCCTAGAGCCTCTCCAAATCATGGAGACGGTTTCGAAGCAATCGATCCTACATTCCGTTTGACCTCGTCAAATGGACCTTTATTTGTAGTATTTGAATTCATTTTTTTATTTCTTCTTTTGAAAAACCTCTCTTTTCTTTAGCAAGACCGATCTCCGGATTGGGTGAAATGGATGCCTTCTAAACCTACCCATTTCATAACCTAAGCCCCGAACTCAAATCTCTCAAATGGTTTTTCTATGTTTCCAATCAAATAATATAGGTGGCGACTCATAAAAATAAAAAGAACCAGAATTTCTTTCTCACAACACTACAGTGGCGACTCCGCTGGGGACTGAAAATTAAGAGGCTTAAACTTGCGTCAAAATTAAAAGAGAGGTTTTTCAATCTATTTTGTAAAATTCGAATTTTTTCTGTTCTCAGATGGGAGATATCTCGCACGAGATATCATTATCTCACGCGATATAGTGCTTCCAGTCTGGTTGTTTTTTGGTTTCTCCTGTTTCGCTCGTAATCCAAGACGAGAGCCGAACATGCAAGGGGGATCCCAGAATCCATTATCTGCAGAGTTCCTGCATCTTAAGGCCTCCCTTAAGGTGTAGAACTCGGACCTTTATTTTCCTTAAATAATTGATTATTATTTATGAACTGCGTGTGATTGGGTTTTATTTAATTAAAGTCCGGTCCATTGGGGATTCGGGAGTTGTAAATTAAATTATTTATCTCTCTTTATCTCTCTTTATGTGTAACTACGACGGCCTGAGTCTTCCTAGATTGGGAGAAACGTAGGCAACCACTTGGTGCGGCCACTATCTGTTTTCTCTTTTGACTTTCAAAAAAAAAATAAAACTTTCTATTTTACTCTATCACATAGATTGACTATCACACACGCGCACATCATACTATAACTGTCATTGCACTGCATACCCTCTATAAACCCGGGACCCACACTAAGGACGGATGACGGTAACCACCTAGTCGCCGGTCTCTCCGAAGTTGGACAATCCCACTCCGCGTATTCAATCCACTTAGATTGTCATATCGCGGGAGCCTAGCCTTCCGGACACTCCGCATCGCCACATTCTCATGTAGATTGACTTTTTAGGATCACTCCGTGACCGGTCGGTTTTGACTCGGTGATCTTTTCTTGTTTTTGATCAAAACAAAGCCATGTAAAATTGACAATAAGAAAGGATTCGGAAAAAGTACCTTCGGAAAAAGTCCCTTCGGAAAAAGTCCCTTGCGGATGTCCCTTCAAGAAAAATGTGCATATAATCCTTCAAAAAAAAAAAAACAAAAAAACAATCTTACATGGCTTTGTTTTACAAAAATCGGATTGATTGCTTAGTCGTTAGGTTCTGATAAAGGCCTTAGAAACCCCTCAAAACGGACTTTCCGTTCCGACCAAAAATTAGGGCTAAAAAAAATCGACTTTCCGTGTGATTATCTCGCGCGGGATTACTTATCTCGCACGGGATAATGCTTCTGTTTGCTGAATTTGAGCCTGAGCCATTTAAGCCTGCTTCCGACTCGTTGGGGCTAGATCCTGATATCTGCATCTCTTCTGTCAGTTTTCCGAAGCTACTCAACTCCAAGACTCCCAACACAATGTCCAACATCGACAACATTCCGGGAAATGAGACCCTGTCCGAAAACAACCACAAACTTCTGGAAGAAGCCAATGATCGCCTAGAAGTGCAAGCTTCCCAAATCCACACTCTCGTGGAAGAAATTCAAGAGCTTAGGGCTGCACTAGCCAACAAAGAAAAGAAGAAGAAAAATGACTCTTCCTCCGGAGAAGAGGAGTCATACACTAAAAGGGCCAAGGGTCGCCGCAAAAGCAAAAGCAAGAAAAAGAAGCACGAGTCTAGCTCGTCATCTTCCTCATCCGACAATGAAAGTCACGCATCCAAGAAAGAAGGCAAGGGGGAAAGCAAGAATGAACCCCTCACCATGGCCATGCTAGAAAAGAAACTTGCATCCCTCGATGTGAGTAAGGGAGCCACGCTCTATCGATTACGATACTCTTCGTCAGTCCATGTCAAAGCTTCCTAGAAAGTACAAAACACCCGACATTGCAAAATTCAATGGTGCCACCTGTCCCAAATCACATTTGGAGACCTACTCTTGGGCCATGCTACCTATGGGTGTTGATGACAACCTGTTAGCCCAATGCTTTCCACAAACTCTCAATGGTGCTGCTAGAGATTGGTATATGACCCTCCCACTCTCGACAAGACTAGACTGGCCACTCGCTAGTTGTACTTTCCAAAAACAATATGAGGACAACTCCACTTATCGCACCACTAGAAGGGATCTTGAGCAAACCAAGCAAACTTCCAAACGAGTCCTTCACGATTTTGTTAAAAGGTGGAGAACCAAGCTAACCGAAATCGTTGATAGGCCCAGCCTAGACGAACAAATTCACATCCTCATACAGTGCCTTAGAGAGGAATATCAAGACAAGCTAGCCGGCAACTACTTTCCTAGCTTCGCCGAACTTCACAAGTCGGGCATACGGTTAGATGACCTCATCAAACAGAAAAGGGAAGCCAAGAAAGAAAGTGGATTCCATTACAACAAGAGCTCTTCTTCCTCCTCCAATCCTAAGGATACGTCTGTCAATGCCATTGTCTTCAATCATCCCGAAATGGTAAATACTCCGCGGTACCCCCACCACAAAAGAAGAAGAAAGATAGACATTATGACAAGCTTGAAGGAATCACCCAAGAAGAACTCTTCGAAGTGCTTGTCAAGAACGGGAAAATCAAACCAAGAGAAGGCGCACCTCCAAAGAAAGATCTTCCTGCCAACCATGCCCATCATCTCTTCTGCAAGTACCACAACTTCACCGGCCACGACACCAACTCCTGCTTCCACTTGAAAGACGTCATCCAAGATTTGTTTGACGATAAAGAGATAGGGTTACCAAATGTTGTTACTAATCCTTTGCCAAACAATGAGGTCAATCTAATAGAGATAGAAAGTAGCTTCGAGGACCCTACTCGTCTAGCCACAATTGTGGACGAGAGCCCTCTTGAATTTAATGAATCTTCTTTCTGTTATATGATGTCTTGGGAGGAAATCTTAGAACAAAAGGGAAAAGGGTCTAAAACAGTCAACCTACTCACACGATCCGGTCGTATGATCACCAACAAAGACCCAAGGGATGAAAATCCTCCAAAACAAGCTAAAGCCTCATCGCCAAGTGAACCGGAGGACCCTCTCTTAACTCAATTGAAAAAGACACAAGCAAATATCTCGGTTTGGGATCTCATAGGAGCATCTCACAAGCACCGTGAGATGTTGAAAAGGGCATTGGCTCAAATGACCATTTCCTCATAAGCAACACCCGAAGAGCTCACTCAAATGATTGGCCAAGTGCAGTTTGGCAACGTCATCACTTTCACTGACTTGGACCTCCCATCCTATGGGAACAATCATCATGAGGCCCTTTACATAACTGCTAAGGTGAATGGGTACCGAATGCCACGCATTTTGGTCGACAATGGTTCTGCAATCAATGTCCTCCCGAAGAAAGCCTTATCATCATTAGGCCTCACCCACAAAGACCTCAAGCCATCCTGGCATACCGTAAGGGGGTATGATTGTACCGCTAGAACCGCTCCGGGATCGGTTGTGATACCTGTAGAAATGGGGCAAGTCACTATGAGCATCGAATTTCAAGTCATCGACATCCCGGCATCCTTCAACTTGCCGCTTGGTCGCCCTTGGCTACACGACATAGGGGTGTGCCCTCCTCCCTGCACCAATGCATCAAGTTCGTACACAACAACACGATAGTCACCATACACGGAGAGATGGTCACTTCTAGTCCTATCCTCGAAGTACAACATAGCACTTCCGATTTCCTGTTCGGTGGTTTTGAGATCGAGAGAGAAAGCACCGTGAATGTCATAGACACTTACAACGAGAACGACTACTCAAAGGCACTTAGGTTTTCCTAAGCCTTCCTGTCTCGGGAGAATGATGCTAGCAAAAGGGTACTTTCCTGGATTGGGGCTTGGAAAGCACTTACAAGGAATAACGGAACCACCACCGGTCCCCCCGCCTCACACAAAGCATGGACTAGGATACGACATCTCCATCCACGATGAAGATGATGTAGAAGAGTGGGGCTTCACTCAAATCAAGTGGGAAGGAACCTCGTACAAAGGCTGCAATGACCCAAAGTCCAAGGATTGCAACCTCAAACCATATCGAAAGACACTCAATGGCTACTTTGTTCGAGAAGGGGAAAGTATTCCCTACTTTATCTTTTCGTAACCATGGATCGATGATAAAGGAAAGCGCCAACCGGGCTTTGAAATCTTCAGCGATCGCGATGCTTTTCCGTATGAAATGTAATCCGTCCCACTGATCCCTAATGATTTGTGGGGCACGAAGGCAGAAATGACAAGCGAATGGAACTTTGTGTTGGGAGAAGACATGCTGCGACAGTTCCAAGACATGTACTGGTTAGAAGACAGCCAGATCCATGCAATATCCAAGGGGGACGCTCCAACTACCGACTACACAAGACTAATATAGAAATGTGATGAGCCAATTCTAAACTGGCACGTCACCGGGGGACCAGTTGTTGATGAAGAATTCATGATCAAAGAGCTTGGTTGCACTCCCCACCCTCGCAGGAAGATAGGCCCTGCAACTTTTACATTAGAAGCAGGCTCCACCTCCGATGAACTCACTCAAGAGGAAATCGAGGCGGTGGCTGAACATGCATTCCCTTACTTCCTTAATGAAAACTTTGATCTTTCCGAGTACCCTGAGATTGCTTACATCGTAAATGATGAATTAACTAATAATAATCAATATAACGAACACGTTAATAATGAATCATACAGTGAGATAGATCAAGAAAACGAACAAATCTTAAAAGAGTTAGCTAAGCAAGTAGGTCGTTGTGGAAAGAATGGCCCTGTTGACGACGAGGAAATGCAAACAGTTAATCTTGGGACAACGGAAGACCCCAGAGAAACAAAGATCAGCAGTTTCTTCAAGGGGGAAGACAGAGAAGCCCTGACGCAGCTCCTCAGAGAATATGGTGACGTCTTCGCTTGGTCCTACAAAGATATGCCTGGGTTGAATCGGCCGGTTGTAGAACACAAGATACCAGCTACCCAACGCCAAGCCGGCCAAGCGTAAACTTCGCGAGAATCAAGCCGTAATGGTCAATGCAAGTGAAAGAGGAAATCATGAAACTCTTGAATGTAGGGTTCATCAAAGTGATTGAATATCCGGAATGGTTAGCAAACACGGTGCAAGTAGCCAAGTCGAACGGGAAAATACGAGTCTCGTGTTGATTTCGAGAGACTTGAACAAGGCATCCCCTAAAGATGACTTCCCGCTACCAAACATAGACATGTTGGTCGATGCCACGACAGCATACGAGGTCCGCTCTTTCGTCGACGGGTTCGCAGGTATAACCAAATCCTCATGGCGAAGAGGACCAGACAAAACAAAGATTCACCACACCTTGGGGAACGTTGCTACACGGTCATGCCGTTTGGTCTCAAGAACGCCGGGGCTACCTACCAAAGGGCAGCCACAACACTATTCCATGACATGATCCATAAAGAAATAGAGGTGTATGTGGACGACATGATTATCCACTCGAAGGGGACAGATGGCCAACACTTCGTAGATCTCGTAAAATTCTTCAATCGACCGAGACAAAGACAAAATGAGACTCAACCCCGCCAAATGCTCATTCGGAGTAGTCAAAGGGAAAGTCTTGGGATACATGGTCACGTAACGCGGCATAGAAGCGAGATCCCGCCAAGATAAAGGCCATTACAGACATGCCTCCACCCAGACACGTAAAGAAGTAAAGGGATTCATGGGCGGACTCCAATATATCGCCCGATTCATTAATCAACCGACTACAATGTGCGACCCCATCTTTAAGCCGCTTAAGAAAACGCACCTCAAGAGTGGACCGAAGAATGTCAAGAAGCATTCGAGGAAGTTAAGCACTACTTGACTTCCCCACCCATCCTGGTTCCACCACACAAGGAGAAGCCCTTGAAGTTATACCTCACGATCACATACAACGCATTAGGGGCTATGCTTGCTCAAGAACAAACAAATTCGCACACAGAAAATGCCATCTACTTTGTCAGCCGCAGATTCCAAGGCAGTGAAATCAACTACTCTCCACTCGACAAGTCATGCGCTGCTCTCGTCTGGGTATCACAAAGGCTAAAGCACTATATGGAAGCCTTTCCAGTCCGTCTCATCGCAAAGATGGATCCACTGAAATATATCCTAGACAAATCAAATTTGTCTTCGAGACTAGCCAAATGGTACTTCATGCTCGCGGGGTATGATATCACTTACGTCACTCAGAAATCCGTCAGAGGGAGTGTATTCGCAGATCAGTTGGCCGAATTTCCTTGCGACGAAGTGAAGGGGGAAGACCCGCGATTCCCTGATGAGGACATCCTAAGCATAGAAGAAAATACGCGATTCCCTGATGAGGACATCCTAAGCATAGAAGAAAATAAGTGGCAATTATTTTTCGATGGCGCAGCCAACAAGAGAGGGTTTGGCATCGGAATGTTATTGGTAGACCCTAACGACATCTACACTCCACTAGCAGTACGTCTTGACTTTGACGCCACCAACAATACCGCAGAATACGAGGCTTGCATAGCGGGGCTTGAGGCAGCCCTAGAACGCAACGTGACCGAACTCGAGGTATTCGGGGATTCCCAATTGATCATCAATCAGACATTGAAGAAGTGGAGGGTCCAAGATCCAACCCTTCAAAGATACAGTGCCCACCTCCAAGAATTGGTGCAACAATTTCAGGATGTCTCATTCCACTATCTCCCCAGAGACAAAAATCGGTTTGTGGACGCATTAGCCACACTTGCTTCTTTGGTCGAAATCCCTAAAGGAAAAGCAGTTAAACCCTTCAAAATAACACGGCGTGCAACTCCCGCATACCGCGCCGTTATAGATCTTCACGACCGCAAAGACAAATGGTTATCCAAAGGTGCCGCCGTTGGAAACTCCAAAGGGAAACCATGGTACCACGACATTTGGTATTTCATCCTAGATGGAACCATACCGCTCGAGACGGACTGAAGACTCGTGTCGCCCTTAAAAGGTTGGCCGCCAATTACGTCATCACCGCCGGCCGTCTATTCAAGAAACATTCCCAAGGAAACCTCCTTTGCGCCACCGAGGAAGAGGCCCAGAAATAATGGACCATGTTCATCAAGGCATATGTGGAACCCACATGAGCGGAAACATGCTCGCCAAAAAGATCATCGACAAGGGTACTTTTGGCCGACCATGGAAGCCGACCGTACCAAAATGGTCAAGAAGTGCCACAAGTGTCGATACACGCCAATCTTCGGCATGCACCGCCTTCCTTCTGCTGTACCCAATGACTTCACCTTGGCCGTTCTCTCTACATGGGGGATAGACGTGATTGGAAAGATCACACCCGCATGAGCCAACGGACACAAGTTTCGTCCTAGTAGCCATCGACTATTTCACTAAATGGGTCGAGGCCGCCTCCTACAAAGTTCGAATGCCGAAAGGTTGCAGAATTCATCAAGCACAACATCATCTGCCGATACGGGGTTCCACAAGAGATGATATCCGATAATGGGTCACACTTCGAGAAGGAAACCGATCGCCTACTGACCGAGTACAAAATCACGAGACACAAGTCATCTCCTTATAGGCCTCAAACAAACGGAGTAGTTGAACTCGCGAACAAAACAATCGAGACTATCATCAGAAAAATGGCAGTCACTGGAAAAGACTGGCCCGACAAGCTACCATTCGCACTATGGGGGTACCACACTTCAGTCCGAACAGCTACAGGAGAAACTCCCTACGCCCTCACATTCGGGATGGAGGTTGTCTTACCGATAGAATTGGAAATACCATCACTAAGGGTTCTCCTAGAAAACCAAGTGAATGAAGTCGACTGGCTAGAAAGCAGATACGAAGAGCTAGCCCTGTTGGACGAAAGAAGGTTGAAAGCAGCCGAACACACTCAAGCTTACCAAAGAAGAATGGCAAGAGCTTTCAACAAAAAGGTCAAGACAAGGAACATCAGAGTAGGCGACCTGGTGCTCCGTGAGCATCGTCCCGAACCTTTCAACCCGTTAGGCAAGTGGGGACCAAGGTGGATAGGACCCTACATTGTGAAGAAGATATTCTCTGGGGGAGCCCTTCAGCTGGTAGACTTAGACGGAGATCAACTACCGAAGCCGGTCAACATGGACAAGCTCAAGAAGTACTTCGCGTGACTTGGCCCCCTAAGAACAAATCGCTCGCTAGGTTGAAAATCCCGGAAAGGACAACTTAGGCAAAAAATTAGAGCTAGCACAAGAAAAGAAGCCCGCTGGATTGAAAACCCGAAGGGGCGGTCTAGGCAAAAGAAAGGGTGTGCATGAAAAAAAAAAAAAAAGAGGGGGGGAGGCCTTATCTCGCGCGAGATTACCCCACGGCCCGGAGCCATATTTTGTCCTTTTCTCAAAAATGAACTACGTTGGACCTGAGCCTCTTGTTTAATTGCTGTAAAAGAGGAACGTAGGCAGCCTTCGGGTTCGGTCTAATCAAATAAATAAATCAAAGTTGTCCCTTTTATTAATCGAATGCGTTTCATTAATGACGATAGGGAAATCCTAACCACAACGACTAATTTGCTAAGCTAACAAACTTGAAAAAAAAAATAATACTAATAAAGCAGAAACAATTGATCTATCAAAGCAATCTCTTGGTACTCCTAAAGATCTAGCCTTTCATTGACTTGGTTGGCCGGCGGACATGGTCTCCACCGTCGTCGTGATCCTCCTTGCGCTTTGAGCCTCTCAAAGGAGAACATCCCTCGAGACGGTCAAAAACAGAGTCGAGACGATCAAAGACAGATTCCGACAATCTCTTGAAGACTTGAGGCCTATCCAAAGCTTGCGTCTTTCCAGGCATTCCCTTGCCTCGCCTCTCGTACCAATCCCCATCAAGAAAATCCTGAGTTGGATCAGTTCGTACATTAGCAGGATCAGACTGAGCCTCGCTCCTTCGCAAGATACTGCTAGCTACAAAAGAATCTCTTAGCAGTAAAAGCCGCAAATCATCAATCTTCTCTGCACTAGGATGACCGGTATGGAGGAACCAATCCAAATATTTGTCGAGACGGGGAAGATGCTTGCATTAAAAGTCCGAAGGTTCGACCAACGGTCCCGATTAGTTCCTTCACCCCATGCTTGAGCTAGCACCTGCGCAAACTCTACACCAATATAAGACACTTCACGAGAAACTCCTTCGAAAAGATAAGTGTCCTGCTGCTGACCAAACTGACGGAGCACCCGCTCGGGAAAGTAAAAGGAGGAATCTCGCAAACCCGGAAGAACAACCCTGTCAAAACCCTTGGTATTGGCAACATACTTGTTCAATCTCCAATAAGGTGGACACCAGAGAATATCGGCGCTTCGGTCTTCGCAATCAACTCAGCCCATTCATCCGCTGAAAGATCTTTGATCAACAACTTTCGCGTATGATATGTAAAAGGAGAATATTCCAACGGGGGACCTATCAACTTGAGATGCTCCCTAAGCCAAATAGTCAACAGGAGGGGACTCCCTTGAGTCATGACGCCAGTCTATGCACTCATCAAGACCATGAAGGGTCTCACCCAAGATTAGCGGAATAATGTTCCTAGAACGTTTCCTAGCCTGCGTAACAACTTCCACCGGTTGGGAATCGACCAAGCCGTCCCCGCACGTAAACAAAACATCTCCGAAAAGAGAAAGAGCCGGAAAGTTCCGCTTATGGACATGAAAAGCGTCATCATCAGAATCACCGTTGAAGCGTCCCGGAAAAGAAGAGCAATCAACCCACTTGCGGTAAACCAACCCATAGCAAGTATCAAGGGGGATCCCTAACAATTCGTTCAAAGCCTCCGAATGATTCCTATGATACTTAGGAACAGCAATCTCACCACCAAAGGCATATCCAAGATAATGGCAAATTCCTCTACAAGAGGCACCATCTCATTCAAAGAAAAATTGAAAAGATGAATAGAGGGATCCCAAAATCGAGCAAAGACCCCGCAATAACTTCCAATCCGGTTGGAGGTTCTTCAAAGTGAAAAGAATTCTAAATCCGACCCTGCGATAAACTTATTGCGAGACCGGTTGCGAAACGACCTTACAAAATCCCTTGATGCTTGCTTGAAAGATGCAATCACTTCAGAGGACAAAGAAAAATCATCGACAATCATGGACGTTGGGGCAATCTCCTTGGAAGCCATGGATCACGGGGTTGAAGAAGAAGACAAGAGTTTCACCCTAACAGATATCTCTAGAGTTTGAAAGGCTAGAATGAGTTATCTCGGCCGGACTACGGGGTGATTTTATAGGGAAAACTATCAAAATCCCGTTCGAAAAAGGAAGAGATTTACGCTGGGTAGCGTGTCTCGTTCGAGACACCTTATCTCGCGCGAGATATCCCTACGGCAAAGCAACAGCAGTTCTGCTCAAACAGCAATCTAGCCCCGACTTGACGAAGCAAGTCTCGAAAAACCCGCGTGTACAGCTTCATAACATGCAATAAAACACCATACTCGGGCTCAAAATTGCGGCCTAACGGCCATTCCATTTCGAAAACATGGAAAGTCGAGAAAGTTAATTAACTAACTAATTAGACCTAGGATTAGGGATTAAGAAAAACCATTGTTTGTGCTACCTATGTGTTCCTAACGTGTACCAAAAAAAAAAGAAAGAAAAATTGTCTGGGCCCACACGGCCAATATGTACAGATAATCAGATAAAGAAAAAGGGGAGGGGATCACGCCATCAAGTCGCTCGAGCCGCCAGCACCTCCGCCATCACCACCAGGGGGCTACCATCCCTCCTCGACCTCTTGGCTCCGCAAGTAGGGGTCATAGCCGAGGCCACCGTCGAGGCCGCCGAAGAAGCCTTCGGAACGGCCTCTCGGACAGTCCGACACCAAAGCCATCAACCCAGCCATCTTGGTCGCTCCACTGTTGTAATCGGCCGAGGATATGGTGACCTGACAATCAAAGAAAAGAAGATGCTCAGATGGAGTCGGACATATACACTTATATGGACGAATACGAGAAACAAGACAAACGAAACATACCGAAGAGACATCGGCGGGAGGCGGTAACCCTCGAGAACCCGATCGGGAGACGGGATGTGCCCCATCATCGGCATGCTCCCCATCATATACGTGTAGCTCGGAGGGCCGTAGTCCGGGGCAAAAGGCGAGAGAACCGGTAGCTGAGAGGAAGTGCTAGGGGCCGATGAACCCGGCGAAGCAGAGGTGGAGCCACGAGCATGTGATCGCCTATCCCCCACCAGGAGGGGACCCATCAATCGAGGCAGAAACTCAGCATAAGAGGCCCCGGGGATGACACAAGCCGTCGCCACATCCCCTACCAGAAGACTAGCATAATCATCCTCCGGAATAGAGTGGGTGGGATACATCGCCCTCGGCGGATCCGCCGGAACACTATATGGCAGGCTACCCCGGCCATGCTGTGGGAAGACCCGCTCACCAAGATACATGGTGTCCCCCTCCAAAGACGCCAGCATCCTCTGCATCCCGGTAGCATCCCAAGCGCGATGCACCTCCCGCTCTAACAAGGTCCAACGGCCAGACAGGTGGATCGTCATCAAAAAGCCCGGTTCAACGCCCAGACAGGTGGATCGTCATCAAAAAGCCCGGTTCAACGCCCAGACAGGTGGATCGTCATCAAAAAGCTCGGTCCAACGCCCAAACAGGTGGATCGTCATCAGAAAAGCTCGGTCCAACGCCCAAACAGGTGGATCGTCATCAGAAAAGACCGGTCCAACGCCCAGACAGGTGGATCGTCGAACCAAAAGCCCGATTCAACGCCCAAACAGGTGAATCGTCATCCCCAACAGCAAAATGCCCGATTCGGAGCCCAGAACGGCGAATCGTCACAAAAATGACAGGACTCAGAGGACCGGACAGGTAAGCCTTTGTTTTCTAACATATTTCCCGTAGGTTCGGAGCCCAGACAGGCGAATCTTCAGACAGACAGGTATATTCAGAATTGGGTCTTGATTTGATTCCTCAGTATGAATTTGCCTTTTCAAAAAATAAAATCTCCTCGATTTTAAAAAAAAAACGTTTTTCAAAATACCTAAAGCAACCTTTTCGTGTTTTGGAGTCGAACTATGTTATGGTCTGATTCTCCGATAGAGATACGTAGGCAGCCGTGCGGCACGACCATCCCGATGTTCAGAATGATGTCTTTTCTATCGTCGACATGACTTCTTTCATAAGACATGTCGCCGAGGGGCTCTGTAGACACCCCATTCTGAACACAACGGATCATACTTATGCCACTCTAAGTCTCGCTTTGAGTCAAGAAGTAGAAATCCACCATTTCGTCATGTTTCGTTAAAGTTTTGACTAACTAACGTTAGTTTGGGACTAAACTGCATACGAGATAACGAGGAAAGGATAAAACTGTCCACAGGAGAAATATCTCGCCGCGAGATGGCGTGTCTCGCGCGAGATATCTCCCTCTCGCATTGTGCACGGCTTCCCTCGTCGATTTCAACCTCTTTCCGGGATAAAACTTTATCTCTCCGGCCAACCAATGGGAGAGGAGGTCTAGAACCATCTGATAGGGTTTTAACTCTCCACTTCCTCATATCCAACCTCTATAAATACTTGGTGACTTCCAAGGCTCAGGAGGTCGAAGGTCCCGGACCGCGAATTTACACAACACACACACATTTTGTCGTTTTCTTTCCCTGAAAGAATCCTTCAAAATCACCCTAAAACTCACCTCATAGTTTGTTTGTCAACCTTGTTGATAAACAAGCATCAACCTCCAAACCAAGGACCAAGGCGAAGCTCTGTCCGTGTGAAGGGTCGACTCTAAACTTGAGCCGAAACTCTGCCCAAATCACCTCACGCAAGGTAATTCCTAATCTTCCTTCTAATTGATTGTTAGAGTGGTATAAGTCCATAGAATCTAGGATCGGCCTAGAGCCTCTCCAAATCATGGAGACGGTTTCGAAGCAATCGATCCTACATTCTGTTTGACCTCGTCAAATGGACCTTTATTTGTAGTATTTGAATTCGTTTTTTTATTTCTTCTTTTGAAAAACCTCTCTTTTCTTTAGCAAGACCGATCTCCGGATTGGGTGAAATGGATGCCTTCTAAACCTACCCATTTCATAACCTAAGCCCCGAACTCAAATCTCTCAAATGGTTTTTCTATATTTCCAATCAAATAATATAGGTGGCGACTCATAAAAATAAAAAGAACCAGAATTTCTTTCTCACAACGCTACATGAGGTAGTTAATGCTTGTAGATCTCTTGGTAAAACTTTAACCGATAAGGAAATCAATATGACTTTCCTAGCTGCTTTAGGTTCTAGATGGGTTAATAAGGCTACCTCTCTAGAAGACTCCAAAGTTTTGGGTACTTGGTCGTTAAGTAACTTGTACGCCAATCTTAGAGTCTACGAGCTTAAATTAAATCACATTGAAGAGATTGAAGGGAAAACCAAATCGCTTTCCATGTCCATCGTGGAACATGAGGAGAAACCAACCACATCCAATCAAACCGCAGATCCTTCCATATCAACCTCATCACTCTTCGAGATGGATGATGATGATTTTGCCATGTTTGTGAAAAGATTTCAAAAGTTTAGAAAATCCTCAAAACCTTTCACAAAATCATTTTTAAAAGGCAAACCTCCTGCAACATTTTCTAAGGCTGCAGATACAAAGAAAAAGAGTGATCTAGTTTGCTACAACTGTAGAAAACCTGGTCACTTTGCATCTGAGTGTCTACAGCCTAAATACGAATACATGAAAAAGAAAACCTCTCCTGCGAAATTCTCTCGTCGCAAGGGAATGGTTGCTGAGGAGGAAGAGATTTCCAAGGAATTAGCAACTTGGATTGAAATAGATTCTGATGATGGAAGTGATGATGAAACCGAAGAGGTTAATCTCTGCTTAGTTGCAGATGCTTCCGATGAGTCAGATTCTGAATCATTTGAGTTGCAAGATATGGAAGAAAAAGTGGTTTTTGCAAAACTTCCAAATTATAAATTGGATGATGATATCAAACTTACTCCTAGCGTTAAGATAGGAAATTGCTCATATTCACGTCCCATTTTCTCATCTAAAAATGCTCCACCTTCAAAAGCTATTCCAAAGAAAATTTTGAAAAAGGTGGTGGAAGAGGTTTCTCCTATGGAACATGAAAGGATGTTCAAGGAAGCTGAAATGGTGATCCATCAATTCTCTAATCTTAAGAAATCCTTAAGCTTAGCTCATGATGAACTTAATCTGTACAAGATGGAGAAAACTGTGATGAGGTCTGAAATTTCAAATCTTAAGGACCAAATCAAAAAGATGACTCCTCTTGCTGATCAAAACCGCATCCTTGATACTAAGGTTGCTGCACTTCAACTCCGAAATGATGACTTGGTAACCCAAATCAACGATCTCCAAAAGATTATTGATTCGTGGCTCAAGTCTCAATCCACCAAGGATCAAATCATAGACTCCCAAGTTCCCTCTGGAATTAAGGAAGGTCTAGGATTTGGATCTGAGGAAGAGGAGAAGTGTGCATCCTCGAGTGAAAAGGATGAGGAAATTTTGGAACTAACTAAAGAAATTCCTAAGGGGAAGCATGTTAATGCTAAGGGTAAAGGACAACAAAATTTCCATTATGTCTACCCTAAGAAACAGTTTGGGAAAAATTCTCAGATGAAAGGAAAAGATTCTGAGATGGAAACCACAGAGGAGGTTTCTTATACTGCTGACCGCACTTCTACTCCAACCGCTTCTGGTGGAGTTGGTAGTGCTGTCAACCGCACGGCTGACCGCCCTTCTTCTTCGACCGCTCCTCCTGCCTTCAAAAGCAAGAAAAGCGTTCCTAGAAAAACTGCAGTCAAACCGCAAGCAACCACCTTTGTGAAGGCTAAAACCGCTTCTCCCAAACCGCATGCAATTCCTAAGAAAAGTAAGGAGTTAGTAAAACCTCATGATGCTTGTACTTTTTTTTGCTCTGTGTGTGATGGTTTAGTTCACAAGGCTGCAGAATGCCTTTTGCGGTTCACATCCAATGCCAGGAAGAGTAAACCTCCTTCTGT
Source organism: Adenophora triphylla var. japonica (assembly GCA_022495995.1). Classification (NCBI taxonomy): domain Eukaryota; kingdom Viridiplantae; phylum Streptophyta; class Magnoliopsida; order Asterales; family Campanulaceae; genus Adenophora; species Adenophora triphylla. Next base: position 1,521,541 of record JAFEMH010000001.1, read on the forward strand.
CAAACAGGTGTGGGTCGTGAAGGGTTGCTAACTTCAGGACCCAAGGAAATAAAGGGGGACCTCGTTCTTAATGTTTACATTTCAGGTCCTCTGCTTAATGGCTGGTCACTCCAAGGATAATGAATGGTATCTTGACAGTGGCTGCTCAAGACATATGACTGGAGATAAATCATTACTAGAAGATGTCATTGAAGCAAGCGGTCCATCTGTAACCTATGGTGACAACAACAAAGGCAAGACCATTGGATATGGTATTATAAGGAGAGGAAACCTAACCATTGAGAAGGTTTCTCTTGTTGAAGGACTCAAGCACAACCTCCTTTCAATTTCTCAATTTTGCGACAGAGGAATGCTTTGCAACTTCACGTCATCAAACTGCTTTATCAAAGATAGCATTTCCGGCGTCACCCTACTCACAGGGATTCGTAAGAGTAATATTTACATTATTGATCTTAATTCTGCATGAAGTATTACTAATCTCTATTTTGTAGCTAAAAATGCGAGCGAAAATAGTTGGCTATGGCACAAGAGGTTAAGCCACTTGAACTTCAAGTATCTTGCAAAGATTGGTAGGGAAAACCTCGTTCGTGGTTTACCCAAAGTGGCTGACCACCATCCAGAGAAATGCAGTGCATGCCAGCTTGGTAAGCAGTCCGCGTCGTCTTTCACTAGCAAGACCGCTCCGTCAACTTCAAGATGCTTACAACTGCTTCACATAGATTTGTTTGGACCCGTAACCACTGCCAGCATTGGAGGAAATAGATATACCTTAGTGGTGGTGGATGATTATTCAAGATATACGTGGGTTGAGATGATGATTTCCAAAGTTGATTGTTATGAGATTCTCACCGCACTTTTTAGACGGCTCCAAACTCAAAAAGAAGACGACATCGTTAGTGTTCGATCAGATAATGGAACAGAATTTAAGAACAACGGTGTTGCTCAGTATTGTGATGACCATGGGATTGATTACAATTTCTCAACAGCTGGTGTTCCACAACAAAATGGGGTTGTGGAAAGGAAGAACATGACGTTGATTGAGGCTGGAAAGACAATGATATCTGAAGCGAAGCTGCCTCAGTATTTCTGGGCTGAAGCAATCAATACCGCATGCTTCACTCAGAACCGCTCCCTCATCAACAAAACCTATAATAAGACTCCCTATGAGCTTTGGCGAGGAAGAACCCCCAACATTGCATTCTTCAAGATCTTTGGCTGCAAATGCTTTGTCCTCTACAACGGAAGAGAAAATAGAGGTAAATTCGGAGCCAAGGCCGATGAAGGTATTTTTGTTGGGTATGCTAAACATTCAAAAGCTTTTCGTGTTTTCAATAAAACTAGTTTAAAAATAGTTGAGTCTGTCCATGTTACTTTTGATGAGTATTCTCTCCTTGAGCCACATTTGGCTCCAAATGTTGCTGATGATTTTGTTGAGCATAATGAAACAGGTGAACCATCTCAAACCGCACCTGAACCTCAACCGCAAAATCCAGCACCCTCAACTGAAATTCCCTCAAACCGCAATTTTGAAACCGCACCTGAAATTCCCATTCCAGATGCAACTCAAAGGGAAGAAGAAGTTGAGAATTCCCCTATCCAGCTTATAGAACCTCTTCGCCAACTTACATTCTATGACTTCGCTGAAGGATCTAACGATGTTCCAATTGAAGATCTTCAGCAAACCTCAGTCTAACCAGACTTACCCCCGGAGGTTCGTGAAGTCAGCAGTCACCCCCTCACAAATGTGATTGGTGATTTGTTTTTCGGTGTTCAAACAAGGAGATCGAACTATGATGAGCATACTTCTTTGCTATCTCAAGTTGAACCCAAGAAGATTGATGAAGCACTCCAAGATTCCAGTTGGGTTGTTGCTATGCAAGAAGAACTCAACCAGTTTGAAAGATGCAAGGTCTGGACTTTGGTGCCTAGACCTCAGGATCAAGGAGTGATAGGAACTAAGTGGGTATTTAGGAATAAGATGGATGAGAATGGAAGCATCACTAGGAATAAAGCAAGGTTGGTTGCATAAGGATATAGGCAAGAAGAAGGAATCGATTATGATGAAACCTTTGCTCCAGTTGCAAGATTGGAAGCTATCAGAATCTTCTTAGCCTACGCCTTTTTCAAGCATTTCAAGTTATATCAAATGGACGTAAAGAGTGCATTCCTCAACGGCGAACTGCAAGAGACCGTGTATGTTGCCCAACCGCCTAGATTTGAAGACTCCAAATTTCCCAATCATGTCTACAAACTCCAGAAAGCTTTGTACGAACTTAAGCAAGCTCCAAGGGCATGGCTTCAAATCAAGCAATGCGAAGAAGGTATTTTCCTCAGCCAAGCCAAATACACTAAGGAGTTGATAAAGAAATTTGGATTAGAAAATGCTAAAGCATATGATACTCCTATGGCCACCGACAATAAGCTAGATAAGGATCTCAAAGGTAAGAAAGTTGATCAAACTTTATATCGAGGTATGATCGGCTCATTACTTTACTTAACTGCTAGTAGGCCAGATATCATGTTAAGTGTCTGTGTATGTGCTCACTACCAAGCAGATCCTAGAGAAGCACATCTAATTGCAGTCAAGCGTATAATCCGCTATTTATCTGGAACCACTAACCTTGGACTTTGGTATTCCAAAGATTCGAATTTCGATCTTGTAGGTTATTCAGATGCAGATTATGCAGCTTGTACTATTGACAGGAAAAGCACTAGTAGTACTTGTCATCTCCTCGGGAATAGACTAGTTGCTTGGGCCAGCAAGAAGCAAGCTTCAGTTTCAGTGTCAACCACAGAGGCTGAGTACATTCTTCTTTGGTAGTTGTTCTTTGTCAAATCCTTTGGATGAAGCAGCAGTTGGTAGACTATGGAATCCATGAAGGAAATTGTCCCATCATGTGTGACAACACTTCAACAATTTCAGTCTCCAACAACCCTGTCATGCATTCCAAGACCAAGCATATTGATATCAAGTATCATTTCCTCAAAGACCATGTGGAGAAGAGGAATATCCATTTAGAGTAAGTGGGGACAGACAACCAGATTGCTGATATCCTCACCAAGGCTCTTGACTCCAAGAGGTTTTCTTTCCTCAGAGAAGAAATGGGTATGCTTGAACTTAAATGATTCCATACTTTTTATTTGCTAACTTGTGTGTTGAGATTATGGAATTTAGGTTGAAACCGCATGCACTAAACCGCAAGAAGTCAACCGCTTGCAGCCAATCGCCAATGCCTAACCGCTTGCTGCAGCTTGACCGCTTGGATTCAAACCGCGTTTCAACTTAGAGTAACTTCTATTTTTTCTTATCTTAATTAAAAAAAAATAAAAAAAAATAAAAAAAATTATTATTTCGTCGTGCAGTTGAACCGCTTTTCACTCAGAACCGCATGCTACATGTATTTTAAACCGCATTCTTTAAACCACATATTTTTTATGTTTTCAAACCGCATGTCTATTTTGGAAATCCAACAGCTTGTAGGAAACCGCATTCCCTCTATTTTAGAAACCGCAAGCTATTTTTTAGTGACGAGTTGTTTGCATAAACCATATGCTGGAACCGCTTTTTCAAATTCCTTTGAAACCGCATGCTGTATAAAATTCCTTTCTTAGTTTTTGAAATTTTACTTAGTATATAGGCTGGACACCATAACCTTCCCCTCCAAAACACTGCTTGCATGTGTGGGATAACTTTGGATTACAATGCCACGTACTAGTAATTTTTGTTCTCAAATCTTCATGTTTATTTTTCTTAAAGTATTCATAGTTCACTTGAGGTTTGAAACACTTCATTTTTCAAACCGCACCATTGTTAAACCGCATGGGTGCTCAAACCGCTTGTGAATTGTGAATACTTGAAATGGATCTAACTTTACAATTTTCTTTTGTAGGATCCAACTCCTTCACCAAGTAACACTCCTATACCAACCACTCCTATACATCAAACCACTCCTATACAAACCACCCCAAACCACTCTACCTCAAATCTCTCTACCCCAAACACTTCCAATTCCAACCTTCACAATTCCCATTCCAAAAAAAAAAAATAATAATAATAATAATAAAAAAATAATAATAATAATAAAAAAAAAATTAAATAAATAAAAAAAAATTCAAATCCTAAAGTAGAAGCTCTGCCAAGGATGGCTCTGATCGCATGGCTGACCACTTAGAGCCTGAGATTGCAACGGATGGCTCTTAGTACACGGTCAACCGCAGTGAGCCTGAATTTCAAGCCAATACTCACCTACCTTCAACCGCGCCTCTAACCCAAACCACTCCCTTATCCCCAACCACACCTTCCTTCCCTACCTCCCTTCCTCCGAATTATGCCCAAATCCTTTCCTCTCTCCACTTGATTCAAGGCCAACTACTCACCATCAAAGGGGGAGAGATCTCTAAACCCAAGTCTCTAGATCTTCTCAATCCCAGCTGCTCCAAACTCAATCCCTTGAGATGGCAGTTCTTAAATCTTTATTGCTTGTTGCCATTAAGGGGGAGAGATCTATACAGCAATCTTTCAACTCCTAATGCTGGGACCATAACATTTCAGGGGGAGTTGCATTCATTCTTCAACTCTCTAGACTCCTCCTTCCATGATGAACCGCTTTCATCTTTGTAATTTCTTTTGAATTGTTTTTGCTTTTTAGACCGCATTCTCCATGTATTTCTTTTGGTCTATATTTTTGATTTTTCAAACCTCATTCAAACATTTTTCAACTTAAAATCATATTTTCGAAATGAAGGTTAAACATTCAGTTAAAACCGCACTTTAAACTTAAACTCATACTTTTCAAGTACATTGAATGCATTTCTATACTTTCCACATTGTAAGTTTTTATTTTTTTGATAGTATAGAAATCTATAGCTTAAGCTTGTGTGTGCATTGACTTGGGACATGAATTACCATGTTAATTCTTATGGACATGTCTTTACCAAGTACAATATCTGCTTTAGTTATAGTAGGTAATGGCATCAATCAAATAGGGGGAGATTGTTGGGTATGCATATTTTAACCCTCCTATTTTAGATTAGATTTGATTGATACCATAACCTCCTGTCTATTTTAAGGACTTTAGGACCCTATGTAATGAAGCTTAGACTTCAATTTTTTAGCTAAGTCCATTTTATAGAATAGGTTAAATTTAGGCTTGAAGACTGGCACAAGACTCATTGGATTTGAGGATTTGAGGATCTGAAGTTGCAGTTGCAGTTGCAGTTGAGGTTGCAGTTGCAGTTGAGGTTGAGGTTGCAGTTGCAGTTGCAGTTGAGGTTGCAGTTGCAGTTGCAGTTGAGGTTGCAGTTGCAGTTGCAGGTGCAGTTCCACTTTATCAACCGCACCTGTGCAGTTCCACTTTATCAACCGCACATGTGCAGTTCCACTTTACCAACCACCTGTGCAGTTCAAAAGTTTCCAACCACCTGTGCAGTTAAAAAGTTTCCAACCACCTGTGCAGTTCAAAAGTTTCCAACCACCTGTGCAGTTCAAAAGTTTCCAACCACCTGTGCAGTTCCAAAGTTTCCAACCACCTGTGCAGTTCCAAATTATTGACCGCACCTGTGCATTTCCAAATTATCAACCGCACCAGGCAAACCGCACCTAGCAACTGCTTGTTGGAATTCCTTTGTCTGAAACTGCCTTTGACTCTCTCTAGTGCAACCGCTTTGTAGTGAACAAGAATCGCTGCGGTTCCATCTTGAACCGCACCTCAAAGAACCTCACTGGTGTAATCAACCGCACTTGTCAAAACCGCATGTACACCAGGACCGCATCCAATGATTGAAGACTTGAAGAGTGAACCACATTTTACCGTTGGAATCCACGTCAGCAATATCAAATATCAACCACCATATCTTGTCACGTGACTCAATGTCAGAGCAGATCTGCAAGGATCTTGAAAAGGTGACAGGTGTCCTAACCACCTTATTTGCAGCTGAAGTCTGATCAGCTTTACCTGCAACTGCTGTACCTAAGGACAAAAGTGGTTACTGTGGACCAATGGGAAAGCACCAGCACTGTCCTTGCAACAGTATTATCCAACGGCTAGTTCCTTGGTGCTTGGATATAAATACCCCTAATCTTCACCATTTGAAGATTGCTTGAGATTTTGAATGTGCTGTGAGTTCATACGAAGATTGAAGCTCTGCCCAGAAATTCTTAGTCTTTTGAATCTTCATCTTCTACTTCAAAAAAAATATCCCAGCCCAGAAATCAAGCTTTAACACATCAAGAATCATTGTGCTCTCCATCTCAAAGATTTAAAGAGCCTTGATCTTGCATTCACACACACACCTCACTTGTTTAATCACATAGATTATTCATTTGAGATACACTGGTTATAGTCTAGGATTTGTTCTTCATAGAAAAGATTTTAGATCTGAGTATTACTCATTGTACTTTGTAATCTCACAAATACTCAATATAAAATCTCCCTTAGAAATCCAAGACTAACCATCTTGGTAGTGGACGTAGATCTTTTATAGATTGAACCACTCCAAATATTGTGTTCTTACTTTCTGCATTTATTTTCTTGTGCTTACTGATTATCTATCTTTATCTCTGTTTGATCTTTATTGTAGTTATCCATTATTGTGAAATTGTGTTTGGAGTTAACATTGTCAAAACCTCAATTTTCAGTTTAATAACTGCACACAAAACTGCACCAAAACCGCTTCACCAAAACCGCCTTCCCCAAAACCGCCTCCCCAAAATCGCCTCCCCAAAACCGCCTCCTCCAAAACCGCTTTGTAACTTTATTTTTCCGCTGTGCATTTTACAACTCTACTTGCAGTTTCTAACACACTGCAAGAGGTTTTGTAAGTATAGAGGTTTAGTTTTTAAAGAGGGCAAAAAATTTGTAACAGCTATTCACCCCCCCTCTAGCTATTTTTCACCCTTGTTGCCACCTTTGGGACCAACATGGGACTTCATAATTGGAGGCGGATGGAGCCTAATTATCAAGTTCGGGAATAGATTGCAACAGAGCAAACAAATGACAAATATGAGATAGAGATTTAGGGAAGAGATTCTTTACCCTTGTAGTCCACACTCTCTATACTATGCCGGTATAGAGAGCCTTCTAACCAGCTCCGGAACAGGCTCAGATCTCAGATTCGGTAGCTCGGCAGTTTCAAAATATGCTCAGTTCAACAGTTCTTCAAATCAACTTCAAATCGGCTTCAATTTCCAATTCAACAGAGATGAAATTGTTCTTCAACTTTCGGTTTAACAGCTTCAATGGAATTGCCAAATAACCAAATCCGGAGAGATCAATTTCAAGGCATAGAACAGGTCGAAGGCCGGGAACAGGGGATAGGGTGTTGACGGGTTTTTGGTGTTATTGAGAGGGATTTGGGCCGAAGAAGAAGAACAGTGAGGCTTGGTCGTTGTTTGGCCGGAGTAGGTGGTGGTGCACGGCTTAGGGGTTGTAATAAGGGCGGCATTGGTTGAAGGATTTGGGTATAGAGAGATGGAATTAGAGGGGAATTAAGGAGAGTTAGGTAAGATCTCCGGTGGTGTCTCTATTTACCTGGGTTTGAGAGGGAGAGAGAACGGCGGTTGTTGTTAATTGAGAGGGAAATTGGAAGAGGTTGGATTGGTTAGGAGGCAAATTGAGGTAGAGGGAGGTCGACGGTTGGTTTGGGTGTGAGGGAGAATTGGTGTTGGTTTTGGTAGGGAAGGTCGATGGTTTTGGTTTGGAGAAAGCGAGCTCCGGCGATGGGCTAGGTGAAGAAGACGACTGGGGCCGCTGTAGTGGTGAGGGGTTGTTCTTCTGCGTCTAGAGAGAGAGAGGAGAGAGAGGGAGGACTTTGCATCTTGAGAGAGATAGAGAGAGTTTTAGAGAGAGAGGCTGAGAATGGTGTGTGTTGTGTGTGATCCCCCCTTCTCAAATGAATGCATTTTGGTATTTAAACGTAAATTGGGAATAAGCTTTATTTTGTCGCACGACCCAACGCTTCCAATTTCCATGCTTCAAGTTGTCGCACGACTGGCCACGTCCATAACCGTTTCTGGCGCCAAAACCTGCTTCTGGAACATTTCGGGTTAATTCTTTAAAAGCTCAAAGCAGTTAATTCCCTGTAGGTCCTTTTGTTTGGGAAAAGTACTAAAAAATACTTCCTTCGCGGGAAACTCATAAAATGTTTCCGGAAGTCTCGGAACGGATCGGGAATTTACCAAAACGCCCCTTAGTGCAATTTTATCATTTAAAATGCACCTAAAAAGGGATTGCGAATTGGGTTGGCGTACTTACAGAGCCCCTCGGCAACGTCACTTATGGAAGAAGTGAGGTTGTCATTAAAAGAACCCAATCTCAATGAGCAGCAGGGGGATAAGGCAGAGGGCTGGACGGTGATATGGGGAATCAGATGGCTGGAACTTTGGAGAAAGGATTCCTACGTATCCCTGGGAGGGAATCAAGCCAAATCGTAGTTCGAAAGTGACTATGTGGTTGTCAACCGATACTCGACTGTGCGGTTGTCACCCAATACTCGACTGTGCAGTTGTCACCCAATACTCGACTGTGTGGTTGTCACCCAATATCTGACTGTGCGGTTGTCACCCAATACTTGACTGTACGGTTGTCACCCAAGATCTGACTGTGCGGTTGTCACCGAATACTCGACTGTACGGTTGTCACCCAATACTCGACTGTGTGGTTGTCACCAAATACTCGACTGTGCGGTTGTCACCCAATACTCGACTGTGAGGTTGTCACCCAAGATCTGACTGTGCGGTTGTCACCCAATACTCGACTGTGCGGTTGTCACCCAATATCTGACTGTGCGGTTGTCACCCAATACTCGACTGTCCGGTTGTCACCCAATACTCAACTGTGCGGTTGTCACCCAAGATCTGATTGTTCGGTTGTCACCCAATACTCGACTGTGCGGTTATCACCCAAGATCTGACTGTACGGTTGTCACCCAATATCTGACTGTGTGGTTGTCACCCAAGATCTGACTGTGCGGTTGTCACCCAATACTCGACTGTGTGGTTGTCTCCCAATACTCGACTGTGCGGTTGTCACCCAATATCTGACTGTGCGGTTGTCACCCAATACTCGACTGTGCGATTGTCACTCAATACTCGACTGTGCGGTTGTCACCCAAGATCTGACTAAGAAATCTGTAGCTGCCGGAGGGACTGATGCTATTGTTTATGATGCTGGGGATAGATGTAGCTGCCGGAGGGTCCTATGCTACTAACTGCTGTTGACGGTTGCCAGGTGCGGGGCGATCTTTTGTCGATTTTTGGCTTTGGGGTCTGGGACCTTACCTTGCTATGACGGGAATTTTGTTTGCTGGGGATCGGATTCTTGTTTATGCTTTGGCGGCGGGGCCTATCTTTGTTGACGGTTGGCTTTTGTTTCCCGAGCTTTGCTTGGTAGGCCGGGGACTTTGCTTGCTGGGCAGCGAACTCTTATTGACGCTTTGGCGGTGGGGCCATCTCTGTTGACGGTTGACTTTTTTGTCCCGAGCTTTACTTGGTAAGCCGGGGACTTTGCTTGCTGGGCAGCGAACTCTTATTGACGCTTTGGCGGCGGGGCCATCTCTGTTGACAGTTGACTTTTGTGTCCCGAGCTTTGCTGGGGACTTCGCTTGTTAGAGATCGGGCTCTTGTTGACGCTTTGGCGGTGGGGCCATCTTTGTTGACGGTTGACTTTTGTGTCCCGAGCTTTGTTAGGTAAGTCGGGGACTTTGCTTGCTGGGCAGCGAACTCTTATTGACGCTTTGGCGGCGAGGCCATCGATCTTGGTGTGCACTGCTGGGGAGACTTAAATAGACACGGATTCTTTGTCTCAGTCATGCTTTGAGGGGCAATCTTTGAGATTCGGTGCAGCTCCGTTGATCATTGTACCTGCGGGGGTAGATGTAGCTGTCGGAGGGTCTTAGGATGTAACTGCTTGTTGGGAGGTAGCTGTCTAGGGTCTCATGCTACCATTGATTCTGTTGGGGATAGGTGTAGCTGTCGGAGGGTCTCATGCTACTGCTTGATGACCGTGGCTGTCGGAGGGACCTATACCACTTGTCGACGCTTGCTGGGTGGCCGTTCACAGGACGATCTTTGCAAAATAGGCTTTGAAGTCGTCGAGACTAGTGAGCATTATTGCCTGGTTTCTGGGGCAGCTGGGGCTCTTTCTTTGACAAGCACTGCTTGGGGGCTGAGGTAACTAAGGCTCTTTCAGACGGTGCTGATTAGTCCGGGTCTGACAAAGATGATAAAGGCGGGGTCTGCCACCTGCAGGATTTGGATTCCCTGTCCAAGATTGTGATCTGAGGGGCTGTCCTCTTGATCAAATTATGATCACTCGATTATTGTACCCTGCGGGGGGGGAGGGGGGGGGAACCACAACACTCTTGGCACTTTGCACTTTATTTGACTCTTGCTTATGCATTATTAATCTTTGTTGCACAAGTCCATCTCAGCTGGGGAGAATAGGAAGTAGGGATTTGGCACGGCTTGACAAGCAGATATGTCTGTATCAGTTGCTCTATGAGGGATCGTGTATTGGGATGAAATGTGTTTGTAATGGGGTGGACCCTCTCCCATTATAGGGGAAACGTATAAGTGATGGTGCAACTTAGGCAAGTCGGGGACGCTCCCGGGAGTACCGGTTGCAGCAGGTCCATTGCTAGTGAGGACAAAGTATCTCACGCGCCTGAGACAGCAAGCAGCAGAGAAAGTGCAGAGAATGATCCCGGCTTGGTGAAGCCCCAGTTGGCAGTGTAAAGCAAACCTGGAGGGAATTTGGTAAGGAGAGCCGGAGGGATACCATAACCAAAGCCCCAGCTTGAGGAAATTCCATGCAGTTTTATCGCAGGCAAAGTCATCTTGTGGCCAAAGAGGCAACTCATCATTTCAAACCACAGTCAATCAGTCGCTGGACAAGACTCGGAAGTGTTTAGGTGCAGGGGCATATCTTTGGAATGGTGGGAAATGACTCCCGAGTTCGTGTATGACACTCTCGCTTTAGGTTTGACTCTTTTGGGAGAGTATAAGCATCACAAGGTGTGGAAAAGTGTATGGAAGCCCCTGCTGACCGAAACAGTGTTTAGCTCTATCTTCCTATGATGTAGAAAGAGAAGACTTGTCGAGACACTTGAAAACTCGTCTTATTCGTGATGATCACAAAGCTGCTTAAAACCCTTTATTGATGTTCGGGTTATTCAACCACCAAAGCCGATATGAACAAATATTTTTATCAATCCTGAGGAGAAAATCAACTGATATCAAGAATCAAAATCGGACGGATGGATAGTGTATAGGGACGACCCTTGCTGAGACCAGATTTTCTGAGATTTGTTTGTGATTCCGATCGGACCAGTTATGGTTGCCTACGTTCCCCTCCTTGGGAGGAGCTCAGGTGGCCGTAGTTTGGGCTTATCCCAAATGAAAAGAATGAATGTTGAAATTCGGGGATACTGAAGACTTTTGAGGATTTTGAGAATTGAAAGAACGTGTCCTCTCGGAGTGTCAATGGGAGACACGGATGTGAAGCCCCAGTGGGACATCCACGGCAAGTGTTTGCGGAGGAGAAATGAAATATGCTCACATGCAACGTCGAATGAACGGAGGGAATTTGCACTATCTTCGCTTGACGGTCCTTTGAGCCGAGATGGATTTGGCTCCGCTTTAAGCAATAATCTGTTTTAGATCTCAACGATATTGGACTGAAACTGCTATCCGGTATGAACTGCGGCTGGGCTTCAGGGTTTCGATCGGTCTTCGGGTGATTTAGGATATCATGACCTCTTAAAACGAGAGGTCGGCTAGGCCTTTTTCTGACTGAACCTCTAAACATGAGAGGTTGGCTTTTGGGTATGTGTTTGGGATTTCTAAAGTGAGGGAATCGATTTGCCCCTTCAATGCCTCTAAGAATGAGAGGTCAATCTTGGCTTTGGTCAAAGGCAAGGGTAATGGGAATGTCCTCTAAAATCGAGAGGACGGCTTGGAATTGGTCAAGGTAGTGGGAATATCCTCTAAGATTGAGAGGATGTCCGGAGTTGGTTGAGGTAGTGGTGAGGGACATCCGTGCTGTCTCTTTATTCACTCTGAGACTTCTCTTGAGTAACGACCGAATCCTTTGACTTTTGCTTTCGAGAGGATCACTGGGGACTAGGCTCTCTTTCTTTTCTTTTTTTTTTTTTTTTTCTTTCCTTTTTTTGTATTTTTGTCTCTATCTTTTTTTTTTATCTCTTTTTTTTCTTTTCTTTTTTTTCTTTTCGAGAGAGAACTTCAGCCAGTCCCCAGGATGAATCATTGCTTTCCGTCGTTCTTGAGCTGGTCAATCTTCTTTTGCATCGCGAGAGCCTCAAGGATAGTCCCTCTTCTTCTGGCGATGGCTAAATGGGTTTCAAAATATGCCGATCTTGAACCGAAGGGGTATTGTTTAGTGAGGGTGAGGTAATGGCTTTCATATGGGTGAAAGGTTTCAACCGCAGTCCCTACCGGATGTTCCGAACGAGATTGAGTCTTCATTGTTTGCTTGAGCTTACTTTGAGGAAGATCCGTGCAAATTCATTGAACAACGAGATGGTGAGGGGGAAGGAAGATATGTGAGCACAGGAGATGCAAGATAGTGAGTTGATAATCCCCAATTTGGGAAGGATATCAATCGATTTTCTCGCTCGGATCAATTTAAATATTAGTCATTTCAAAGCATTAGTCAGTGAGCAGCACAAGTGATCATTTGGAATAAGACCATTTCAATCGAGTGTAACGCGGGTATGCAAGTGATGTCTCGAGTCTAGCAAGAATAGAAGCAAAGATTTTTATTACTGCAACGCAAAAATTGGTCCAACGTGGACTCGACAGATTCATGTCTGACAGCGGACACTCTAGATCCTACGAGGACTGATTGACTGCATCAACTTCGGACGGGAGGAAGAGCATCGTTGCCATCGGTGAGGTAAGGACCCTTCTTCATCTTTCTGTCCTTCACAAGTCGTCTCTCCTTAGCTTTCGTAATCTGAGCAAGTAACCGGGCCTCCTGCTCGTGAGGAAAAACAGCTTCAAGGGTAGCTCGCCACTTTTCGATGGACACACCATTTGCACTCTGCTGACCCATGGGATATGAACTTCCAGACTGGTGGGCCATAATCTTCTCTGCACCGAGCCTTTTGGACTTCGAATCAGATGGACGGCCGCTCGGGCACTTGAACTGCTTCCGCCTCGGGACTATGGACCAATGAGCACCGGGAACGAGAGCACACACCCAACTTGCCGTAGCCTTGCAGAGATGAAGAAGTAAGAGCGTGTATAGACGGGGGGTAGAGAACTTTGAGAAGGTACGGGAGAGGGAAGAGCGGGAAAGGAGACGGACTCGTGCAACGCTTATTAATGTTCAAGTAAAAATCAGTGTCTTTTAAGTCCTATGAACGGTTGGGAAAGGCTAATCCTTTATTTCAGGCAATCTAGACCTCGGGGGAACCTATGGACACATCATTCACAAATATAC